>JACJUY010000703.1:139898-167774 GCA_014220935.1 Platorchestia sp. MABIK
CCAGTCACGCACCCAGTCACGCACCCAGTCACGCACCCAGTCACGCACCCAGTCACGCACCCAGTCACGCACCCAGTCACGCACCCAGTCACGCACCCAGTCACGCACCCAGTCATGCACCCAGTCATGCACTCAGTCATGCACTCAGTCATGCACTCAGTCATGCACTCAGTCATGCACTCAGTCATGCACTCAGTCATGCACTCAGTCATGCACTCGTGCACTCGTGCATGCATCCACTGGGGGTTCATGAATGATGTTCTTTTCCCCAACATTGTAGCTTTCCCTAACTGGCCATTCCTTCTGTATCTAGAGCTTGTCTTTGGCTCAGGTGTCCCAAAGGCCCATAAAGCGAAGGAGGTTTGTGCAGCCACTTTCATCCGTTAACGAAAATTTACTAGTTTTTGATAGACACAAATTATGCAGCATCTTTGGCGTAGTAACCATAGGACACTCAGTACATCTGAAAGAAAAACATAAACACATCAAAACCGTATTGGAGCTGGTCAGATATGAAGAACACAATTGATCTATTTGTGTTCTTCACATTTGAGTAGCTCCAATACTGTTTTGATGCGTTCGTATTTTCCTTTCAGATGTACAGAGTGTCCTATGGGTACTGCGCCAAATATGCTGCATAACAAAACATATTTCGGACTCCTCCGCTTAGAGCTATCTATAAAGAGGCGCCACATTTGGCACCATAGCAATTCTTGAATTCGGTCTCTTTAGTATATTCATCATAGTTTTAGTTTCATCCCCTTTTGGGTTCTTACATTTTTTGATGCATCTAAAATAACGAACAACTCAGGAATTTTCCAAGACATTGATAAATAGAATATTGTTTTTTGCGAATTATATCTGCTTTAATTTTTCCCAAATTGAGTAGTCATAATGGTTACACCAGTTAAAATGTGAACATGGAATCTTTAACAATTTAACCATTCATTACCAGTGATGAACATTCTTATTCGAGTCTTTAAGTCGGAGAATCGGTGCAACGCATGATCCTTACTTGGTCATGGGTTCCGCACAAAATGGCAAGGAAACTCGGTTTGCTCAAACTGCCAGAGGCAGGGTATGCCACTGGAGGGTCGAAAACGTGGAATGAGAAGCAGACATATACAGAAGACCAGCAAGTTACACTGCGCACCACCCTCCCTCGCATAAGAGGCACAGAAAGTAAGTAAAAGAAAAGAAATCGTTCTGGGTGAACAAAAACTCAATCAGCAAATTTCTGCAACAGGTGTCGGTGGTTTCCTATAATGAGCATAATTCAGTTACGTTGAAATTAGAGTAGATTATGAGTTAGTTTGGGCCTTCCTATCCGTCAAAAAGGCGATCCAAAGAGAGGAAGGAGGAAGGCACCATTTAGCTTGGAGTTAAGGGAACGCGGAGTCTATGCAGAAAGGGCATAGATGTAGTAAGTTGAGAAAGAAGATCATGAAACAAGATTAAAGTCGAAGAAGAAAGTAGTAGGTGCTACAAAACAGGACAGCAGTGAACCGAAAAAAGATGGTCCTTTAACATGATAAGAACATTTTATTTCAATAAAAAGAAGGCCTACCTAATTCTCAGCTCGGGCCCTCACATTTTCCCCTTGGGAGCGCTAATTCCCATACATTAAATAGTTGTATCCCTCTAATGGGTTAGATTACTTTAGTATAATTAGATTGGATTATACCTAGTTTGAGCCTCCCATCTTTAACAAGCCTATCAAAGGGAGGAAATATGGAAACGCCATTAAGTATAACATTAAAAGAACCGAGAATCTATGCACAATTGGTGAGTTCCTCCCCAAGATCCTCAGCGCTTAGAAACAGCAAGTTGAGAAATGATTGCATGAAACATGATTTTAGGAAAAGAAGAAAATAGTACGCGCTGATTAACACGACAGCAGTGAACAGAAAACGATAGCCAGTAACAAAACTAAAAATATTATTCCATTTCAACAGAAAGACCTACTAAACTCTCAGCTCGGAGATTAGATTAGTCGTTAGTTTTAGCCTCCCTACCCGCAGCAACAAATGCGATCCAAAGAGAGGAAGGAGGAAGGCACCATTTAGTATGGAGTTAAGAAAATGCGGAATCTATGCAGAAAGCGCATAGAAACAGAAAGTTGTGAAAGAAGATCATGAAACAAGATCAAAGTGGAAGAAGAAAGTAGTAGGTGCTGAAAAACATGACAGCAGTGAACCGAAAAAACGTGGTCCTTAACATAACAAAACATTTTATTTCAACAAAAAAGAAAGCCTACCTAACTCTCAGCTCGGGCCCTCACATTGTCCCCCTGGGAGCGCTAATCCCCATAGATACAATAATTGCATCCCCCTGAGGGGCTCTCAGCTCGGAACCTCAGATTTTTTACCTAGTAGCGCTAAAGATTAGATTAGACGTTGATTAAAATGTCCTTCCGAAGAGAGAAAGGAAGAAAACACCATTTAGTATGGAGTTAAGGGAACGCGGAATCTATGCATAAAGAGCATGGAAACAGTAAGTAGAGAAAGAAATTTATGAAACAAGATAATAGTGAAAAAGAAAGTCAGAGGTACGGAAAAATATGACAGCAGTGAATTGATAAAAAGATTGTCCTTAATAAAACAAAAACCTTTTATTTCAACAAAAAGAAGGCCTTCCTAACTCTCAACTCAGGACCTCACATTTTTTCCCTAAGGAGCGCTAATTCTCATAGATATTATTATTGTATCCCCCTGAAGGGGCTGGTAGAGCTAATTCGCGTAGGTACATGAATTGCATCCCTCTGAAAGAAAAGAAAGAAACAGTTTTTCCAATAAAGTTGATACATGAAATGTTCAACATTGGTTTTAAAATGTCTCAACATTAAGATCCTCAGTTGACACATGTGGGTTTCGTAATGCCACGTAATGCTGTTTCGTAATTGTCGAAACAAAAAATGATTGAGAGAAAAGCATCAAAAAATGCGTTCCCTTTGATGCGTTAATCTGATTTTGACAATGCATATAAATATAAGTAACAAAGAAAATAGAATTGTAGTGACGCACTGCTGAAAACACTCTCGTTAGTAATCACTTATATTGAAATATGAGCATTCGAACGTAGGGACTAATGATACGAGGGATTTATGACAAAAGTAAAATGGGTAGATTTTAATTATTTTGCGTCTGAGACTATGAGGTCGACTTTCGGGAGAGTTTTTCATTCTCACGTCCCAACTAGTATGCGAAATAATGAGCCCGGAGAGAATGAAATATTTGACCATAACACAAATTTATGATATTTCCAACGCCACTAATACTGGCGCAAAAGAGTTCAGCGGAGTCAATAACATCAGAAGGATTGTTGTAAAATGCTAACTATAACATTTGCAACCTAGCTAAGACGACATGAGAAGTCAAACTACCTAATATAGTGTCATAATATACTCACGAGTGTGAGAAACGACAAATTGTCACATAAGACTAACAAGAACATTTTAAACTACCTAATATAGTGTTGTCATAATATACTCACGAGTGTGAGAAACGATAAATTGTCATATACGCGAACTGTACGTATACATATATGTACGTAAATATTCGCATACAAGCAATCGCATTGCATACGCATACTATAAAAATGTGGTGCATGTGGAATAATGTAATGAAACATAGAATAATTTGCGATAGAAATTCGTAACTACTTTTCCAGTACGTAGCACAACTCACAAATATTGTGTAAACGCAAGATAACGAGCTTTTTTTTTTTTTTTTTGAATTCTCTTTGATGTTTAAGGGATTTTGATACTATGAGGAAGTTTGTGCCACAAGAAGGTTCCTGATCTTGACAGAGCTTTCTGCCCAATGTCAGATGAACGGTATTTGATTAAGACATGTCTCCTGTTGGTGACGGTGGGTGGATGAAATTGCACTATTTCTGTTTTTTTCTGAGAAAGATATAAAGAGGAGAATACGTATTGGGCTTTGTGCACGAAAAACCTATCTTGAATGCGAGTCCATCCGAGCTTATTTAGGAGAGGTGTTACGTGATCATTCCTTCTGAATTTACCTTTGCACATCACCTTGGCTGCGAAATTCATGCATATTTGTAACTCTTTTTGAAGATATTCAAGTATATCTCCCCATACTAGGCTGCAATAGTCAATACGCCATAAAACTAAAAATTAATGGCCAATAATCTAGATTTTTCGTCCAACAAACTTTTAGTACGGTGAAAAAACATTAAAGTGCCGTAAATTTTGTTGTAAGTTTTCTCAACGTGGGATCTGAATGACAGTGTTTCTATTGAACCAAATGCCTAAATTTTTACTTTTTCTGATAGCTTAATTCCATCATTCCCAGTCGTAAGAGTAAGATTTGGAATTTTTGTTTTATTGCGTCTTTGGTCTCAAAAATCATGAATTGCATTTTACTCGCATTTAGTTAGAAACTATTTTCATATTATGATTTCAGGCTGATCAATAGGGTTTCAGCGTTAATTTGCGTCGGTAGCATTTCCGATGCAGAGCTTGTCATTGCAATTTGAACATCATCTGCACACATAGAGGTTCGAGTGTTCGAAGGCATTGGAGGGAAATCGTTAATGAAGATAGAAAACAATAGCGGATCAAGAATGGATCCTTGAGGAACACCAAAATTGTTTTGAATGAATGCGACAACTTGTTTTCTTAGAAGACTGAGGAGCAAGAAAATTCTTTCATACAGAGAATTCTACATTGTTGCGGTGCATACATAGAATACGACCTTCGCAATAAAGTTTTCAAAACATCACAGGGTGTAAGGTAACTTTACTGCACTGTAACTTTATGATGCCATTGCGTAATTTTATCTCCTCTGATGCTAAAAATGCTGTATGAATTCTGGTTTGAATGTTAATGATTTAGGGTGCTGCGCGAGAACTCGTGTGTTCATACTAGCTGTTGTTGTTACGTGTTCTCCTCGATTACCTTACGTAATGTACCGCGCGTTTCATGTGGCACAATCGAAACCGTTTTACCTCAGCGAAATGGATCGATGACAATACTTATTTTTCATTTGGAAAGAGACCAGTGATTGCGCATCACGTATGAAGACAAGGAGTTACATTAGTTCAATGTTTTTAAAAACCACCTAAGTTGCTGAGCTTGGCAACAAAAATATTTTTCATAAATCACTCAGTCCTACATTGTGCGATACTATTGCACTAAATCAACAAATGAATAGTACGTTAGGAAATTTTTCCATCGATTTACACATTAAACTCACAGCTCTAAAAGAAGTAATTAATTTCCCGTAGAAAAGCTTTTAATACAATCTGAAAAAACTGTTGAAGAAAAAACACCTCAAGGATGGCGATCACAACATGTGAGCAGACCAGGGCGAAAAAATAAATGATTTAGTAATACCGCACACCATAAAAAAATTGCTGAACGGAGCTCCGTGATTATCTTTCTGAAATGTACAATTTTTAAATCTCCTCTTAAGCTACCCGAGTTTATCTCGGCCTCGCCATTGTACCAATCAAATACGTCACGCTCGAGATGCTCGGTTCAAATAAGCAGCGAACTCAAGTATTTCTGACGTCGTAGATTGCAATCTCTTTAGCAACCACAAAATCCGCTGCTCGTCGTATTGTGGCGCATCTTTCAAAGGCACAATTTAACCACCTAACATAGCGCATAATTTTAATACTTTCCGCAATTGTGAAGTTACTGTGACGTAAGTATGCATGGCCCATAAGATGAGGACAAAAAGAATGAGAACAGAACCAGATGACGTAGATAAATCTGCCCAGAGCTATAGCTCGCACAGATAGTTTTGATCGTTAGTATGTCAACTGAACTCGACGAGTTTCAGCATAGCTTGAAAAGCACAATTAAAATTAAGTGCAAGAGACGATGACAATTTAGGACTATGCTATGATATAACAAATTTAGAAACTGCTTGGCAAAGAAATTTAAACTTGGCTTCTTAACTTAGCGTCTAAACTATTTTCATTTGGGAGCCTGTTTGTTGACAACGAACACTCGCTTATTTAGCCTGAAAGGCTACTTTTTCACGCTACATAAAGCATTATTCTTCCGTTCTCAGGAATAAGTTTCAACGGTAATCACGAAAATCGGATAGAAGCAGAATTTTCAGAACGTTCCGTTCAATTAATATATTTAAAAACGCGCGTCCGAATCGCCAATACGTTAAGCCGAGCTGCCAGCCTTTTTCAATGCATGTCTCGTGATGTTAGAGTTGCTGAGTTTTGGTTTTTATTTACGATCATTTTTTGCGAACACCTAGTTCTTCACGAATACTACGAGGAGCGACGTCAGGATTTTTTCGGATCCAGATGCGAATCGTAGGACCAGCGCATCTATAACCCAGAGTAACTTTTTTCGCAAGAGTACCTATAATTTTAACGGGCTGACTATAATTTTAACACAAGGCGACTAAAATAATTAATGCTTCTGCGAAAAAATTCGACTGGGAAGCCGTTAGAAAGAAGGAAAGAGTGGAGTGCCCGTAGTAAGTTAGGAATCTTTATTCTCTAAATACTTTTCTCCTACGTGTGAGACTAATATAACTGTTCCTGAGCTTCTTCCCACTCACATATACCAATCAAACAGGGGGCTGGGAAGAGTAGATGACTATGTCTCAGGAAACCCTTGTGTAAACTGTGCTTTCGTAAAAAGCTAATTAGTCAACATAAACTTACACATGATAGATTTGACGTAGCTCTTTGTAATCATCAAATTTTTCAAACTCTAAAAAGAGTAAAACAAATTCCTATCCGTCTCATATCTTCAGCATATACTGTAAACATGGGCGTGTTTAGACGGTACTTTAATGGCTATATTTTCATCCCGCTAACCAAATCAGCCTATTCTTGCAGAAATGTTCCAAGGTAGGAACGGATTTTCTTAAACACTGAAACTTGAAGGGTGAAGCACCCACTGTGATGG
This sequence comes from Platorchestia sp. MABIK, assembly GCA_014220935.1. Lineage (NCBI taxonomy): Eukaryota > Metazoa > Arthropoda > Malacostraca > Amphipoda > Talitridae > Platorchestia > Platorchestia sp. MABIK. Next base: position 146,809 of record JACJUY010000703.1, read on the forward strand.
AAGAAATCAGCAAAATGATTAGATGTTAGTTTAAGCCTCCCTAACCGCAACCAAGAAGTTGCAAAGAGAGGAAGGAGGAAGACACTATTTAGTATGGACTTAAGAGAACGCAACAAAAAGAAGGCCTACCTAGCTCTCCGCTCCAAACTTCACATGTTCCCCCTGGAAGTGCTAATTCCTATAGATGTGATAATTGTGTGCCCCTGTGGGGAAGAAATCAGCACAGTAATGTACGAAAAAACAAGGACTTTTTATTGCAACATCCCACACTGCTCCTTCCATCACAAGCTTCGCTGACCATATCCAGTGTGTGCACTGATTACGTGCAGTGTGTGTGTGTGTGTGTGTGTGTGTGCACTGATTACGTGCAGTGTGTGTGTGTGTGTGCACTGATTATGTGCAGTGTGTGTGTGCGTGTGTGCACTGATTACGTGTAGTGTGTGTGTGCACTGANGATTATGTCCAGTGTGTGTGTGCACTGATTATGTCCAGTGTGAGTGTGTGCACTGATTATGTCCAGTGTGAGTGTGTGCACTGATTATGTCCAGTGTGAGTGTGTGCACTGATTATGTCCAGTGTGAGTGTGTGCACTGATTATGTGCAGTGTGTGTGCACTGATTATGTGCAGTGTGTGTGCACTGATTGTGTGTAGTATGTGTTCTGACAGTATGTTTACGAATCATGTAATAGTAAAGAACAGGTCTTAACAGTGCCAAGTTATCAAGTGCGCATTAAAAAATATCCGTTTTTCCCCTGACAAAGATGCCAAAATTTTTTTTCTCCCTTCAGCCTTTGAAAAAAAAATCAAGACAAATAGTGCATCTCCTCAAAGATTTAAAGGACAAAAACCGGACGTCTTTCATTTTTAGTATTTCCATCAAGTATCAGTCACATTTTGCAGATTATTTTAACAAATTGTTCATTTTCTTTACAAAACATTTATCTAATCTGAAAGAAGCGCGAAATTAAAATCACACAGTGAATTCAAAAGTTGCATCTATTAATTGCTGTGTAATTTAGTTAGTAAACAACTATTCACTCTAAATTTGATGGGCGCCGCACCTGTGCGATGTTTAAGTATCTGTACCAGTAAAAATGAAACTAAATTACTCAACTTGTGCGCATCTAAAAAGACCAAACAGCGCTTCTAATAATTAAATAGGAAAGAAAACAGAAGACACACGTGCATATTGTAAGTTCGATGCGCAGGTCACCTATAGAGTTACATGGAAGGACAAAAAGAAAAGATTAACCAATTTGCTCAAATCACAATAGCAGGAGGCTATATACCTCTGCAAGAAGCGATCGCTAGCTTTACTGGTAGATCTATACATCAGGAGAGCACCGCTTATTGGACTTACGCTCAACAGGAAAGGTTATCTTTACCTTTTTGAGATTACCTGAAGAATCTTCCTACCATCTGAAAAACGTCTGCAAATAATCTAAAGGATAAGCCATTCAGCACGCACCGAAAAAATTGCTGTGTGTATAATACATGAATGTAATCTTCAGAAAGAGTGCAACCAACTGACTGAATAATCAATAAATATGACGTAATTGTAGACTCCAAAACCCCAAAGCACAAAATGAAATACATTGCTTGAGATTTCGATGTTGCTTTCAGTGGTGCCTGAGTAAATTATTCGGAAACAAACATTGTTGCCCGCTAACTTTAATTTACACGAAAAGTTCCACTTCTCAGAAAACTTTCAACTAGAAGTTTACGTTTCGACAATTTCACTCGATTCTAACCAAAAATAAAATGCTTGCAAATTATTAGTATCACATCATTACTCACTATCGTCATTTGAAACGAATGGCTTCTAAAAACTTAGAAAAAAACGAAAATTTGTTTCGATTCAAACAACGTTTGGAAAGGTTGTGCATGAACGAAATCTGAGTAATATTTATGCGACGCGACATAGAAGCTCTCCATTTCTGCTATTCGCTGTAAATAATGCCTGTGAAGAAAGGCGAATACAATGTTTGGACTGCATAAAATTATTAATTATTTGCAGCGCTCAAATAAATTTTTATTTTAAAACTCCATTATTCGATATCTCCGAGTAGGCAAAAAATTTCTCATTTTACTCATTGTGCTTACACTACACGCACTCTAAACTACCACTTAGAGGAAAAAATTACGTACATTACGTAGCAAATGCACAAATCGCCAAAATTCGTGATAAACGATCTCTGAAATTGAAGGCTATCTAAAAAGGTAATAAGTACCGTTTGTTTTTTGCAAAATATGAACCTTGTCTCAACATTCATATTTTGTCATAACTTGCGTAACTCATTTTGCGCATTATGTGCGTTCGTTCGAAATTTCTATCTTACTTCTATATTATACGATTATGTTTCGGTAATACGATACTTGAGTTATTGAGAATTAGGTGCGAGCCTTTAAAATGTCATCATCAAAAACCATATGTTTCCAACTGTGTAACACTACAGCTACGGTCAACGTTTCACCAATTGTTACGATGCGAGGAGAACTGATGAGAGTCTCTCTCACCATCCCTGAGAGCGAGGGCCTTCTCCAGAGGCAGTTGTTCCAGGCAACATTTCCTCTCGCGTAAAAATCAATCCGAAATTTCTATATCCGCTGTCGCTCAAATTCAATTACATCATTGAATGTCCTCCGAATAGTATCTCGAAATAAAATCAAACACAAATCACAATAGGTGTCGAACACACGGTGGCACGCATTTATAACTCAAACGCTATCGTTTTAATCAATACAAATGCAACGCAATTCAATGGAATTGAAATGCGCTCAACACTGGACGCAGAAAAAAGGTTCTTGATCGCAATCTGAGAAGTCCAAAAAAGTCTCGCGAGGGCGAGGGTCGCAGTCGAGCGAGGGTCGCTGCGAAGGGGAATCGCTAAGGAAGCTTTTAGAAAAAACAACCTAAAAAATACGAAGGATGTCTATGCAGCGCAGCCGTCACCGCGCCGCTGCCGCCGCTGCAAGGTGCAATAGGCTGCCACCAGGTACTAGACGTCGCATTTAACGCTGTCGGTCTGAGAGTTTTGCTGCTTCTTGCGCGAATTTCCATTTATGGGAATAGTACTTAGCACGGTATTTTTGCAATGTTACTAAAACTTACTACGTTTTTACGAAGCGTGAGGTGTGATTGACTTGTTGATTTTTATTCGTTGAAGTTGAATTTCGCGTAAGATGATGTAACACTAGAGGGTCGTCTGCATTTTGCAAAAGTTACAAGAGCGGGTGCCAGAATTAAGTTGAATACGGATGCTGTATATTCGCGGAAATCATGAAAGTAAACTATTACATTGCATCTCATACTACTGTAAAAGATACAATGGGGATGATTCCTCTTAAAAAATACGAGATGGCCACAAACAGAAAGAAAAGTGAACATATTGCACGAAAACTGAAGTAAGTTTCATTTTGAATGCTTCAAGAACGAAAGAACCCATTTTTCAGTAATCCTTATGATTGGTTGCCATTTTTTTGGAAATAATTTCGAAAGATCATCAATTTTTCTACGTAATCCATACAAATGATTCCCAATTTCCTCGTGTTCTCCATACGAAACATTACCAATATTCTTGATTATCCATACGGAAGATTATCCTTAGAAAAGATACTCATTTTCCCATCGGAATAATCACGAATGATTACCAGTTTTCTCAGGTATTTCACGAAAAAGAAAAACAAAGCACAATATTGGCTGGAAAGTTTGAGGAATCAAAGATCATTGTCCGCTAAGATTTCCTCGAGCAGAGATCCTTGAATGCACTAAGAACTCCCCAGGAGGCCTCACCTGTCTCGGTCTCATCCCCTCAGATAAGGAAGGAGACGAAAGGAGAGCGTGAGGGGAGGACAGGGTGAGGGGAGCGAGGGGAAGTCCCTCACATCTTTGCACTCGCCCTCTCTCCTTGCATTTGCAGAGCCTCCTCTACCCTCAGCACCGTCTCCCTCCTTTCTTCTTTGCCTTCGCCTGCAGAGAAAAAATGCACGCATCATATCCAAGCGCCAGATTTGGAGCTACAACCACCCGCGCTCAGTCATCAGAACTGCATCCCGAAATGTAAATTCGAAAATTAATGATGCATGAGTTGGAAACTTTGAGAGACATTATCTGCATTTTGCGCCCAACATCATAAAAAAACGTTCAAGGAGCTCGAAATTCATCCCGTGCGGCCAAAAAATACGTCTCATGAGACTCAACATTGCAGGAAAAATAATTCAGCATTCGTCCCATTTAAAGTGCAATTAATGAGCACAATTTGAGCTCACTTGCTCTTCAAGTTTAAGGGCTCAAGTTCGAGGAAAGTTGAGCTGGTGTCGCGAACGCGTCGTTGGCTGCCTCCGATGCACCAGAAATCAATACTCGCATCTTAGTGTTGATAAAAAAGCTGAAATTGAGTTACGCTGCTTTGATGGAACATTTTAATTTTAAATTCAAGTGCCGTTCGACTCGATGGCAGACAAAAAGCTCGAACCATTCAGAAGGCGAGCGTGCAGTTTGCGATATCTCGACAAGAGTACCTCTCCATTTCGCAGCAAATGTAACCTGAGCCTTAATTGTTGCTAAGATTCATTGATTGATTAGGGCTTATAGGCTAGTTTATAGTCTCCCTGACTGTAACAGTGGTGTCCACAAAAAATTAGGGAGAAATTCACAATTCAATACGGGATTAAAGGATCAGATAAGTTAGTTTCAGCCTCCCTAATCGCAACAAAAGTGTTCCAAAAAGAAAAAGGAATAATGCATCATTTCCGTGGAGTTTAAGGAACGGAGAATCTATGCACAAGATGTGTTCCAACACAATCGTGTAGGAATAATAAGTTAGAAAAGAATTCCATGAAACAGGATCAAAGTTGAAGATAGTAGTAGGTGCTGAAAACAGGACAGCAGTGAACAGAAAAAAATAGTCTTTAACAAAAAATTAATTCACCTCTAGGTTCGAGACCTCACACATCCCCCCTGGGAGCGCTAATTCCCCTAGATACAATAATTTTATCCCCATGAGAGGTAGGTGCCTTACTTCAAATTATAATATCATTCATAGTTGATTGATTCCAATTCATTTAGGCACGTAAAACGAAGAAATCAGTTGAATTTTGAATGTCAAATATGTTGTATATAAATGCATGATTCTAATATACATTCATTCTGTTATTAGAATGATTGCTGAATTCTGTGTTTTTCATAAGTAAAAATTAGTTCACCTTTCAATATGTTACCGACAATTGAACAAAGAATTATTCTAGTGTAAGTAGAGGCATACATTTTAAAATTTGAAATTCACGTGTACACCGAAATTGTGCAAACATGCACTCTTCAATTCAAGGTTTCTAAATTCACACCCTAGCGCTCACCATAAAAGTGATTTTCTACTTCTAACGAGCCTGAGTGAGATGGAATCGCATATCGTATTAATACTTTGACTGCGACTACTAAATATTAAGTTCAATGCCAAGCTCAAATTTGAAGTCAATTGTAGTAAACTGTTTTGAAAATACCAAACATAAACTGGATCGTGCCTTCATTTAGCTTTTATGAAATATTTATGAAAATTGAGTTTACGACTACTGGTCGGTCAGCAGCATCATGAAAATTACCTCCGTGTACCACCGGTGGCGCCCGTTGCAGTCAAAGTGTTAAGGATGTCATAATGTAATAGAGGCATACATTTGTTCTAAACAATCTATATAAAGATCCTGATTAGGTTAGATTTTGGTTTAGGCCTCCCTAATCGCAGCATAGGCGTTCCAAAGAGAGGAAGGAGGAAGGCATCATTTTGTATGGACTAAACGGAACGCATAATCTGTGCACAAGGTGATTAGAAACAATGAATTGAAAAAGAAGTTTACGAAACAATATAAAAGTTGGAGAAGAAGGTAGTAGGTGCGGAAAAACAGGACAGCATGCAGCGAACGGATAAAAGATGGTTCTTGACATAACAAAAAATAGTTCATTTCAACCCAAAGAAAACCTACCTAACATTCGTTCCACATATTCCCCATGGGAGCGTCAATTCCCATAGATACAATAGTTGTATTCCCATGAGGGAACGTACAAATATCAAAGCGTAGAAGTGTGAGCATCGAAAATACACACGCACAGAAATAGACCAGAATTGCATCAAGAAGGCATAACCCAGTCTCGTCCTGATGCGGCCAATATACGACCAGTCCTATGGAAGAGAATACGGAAAGAAGACAAATTGGTGTCAGAAGCGTGTCTTCGCGTCAATACAACAGTGTAGGTACAGCATACGCTCTGCATTTTCTGAAAGTGACGTTATCGAGCATAAACTCCTATCATGTCCTAAACATGAGAGTACATAACTGTTGATGAGCTCTCAACCCTTGGAAGTACCCGAATATTTGAAACTGTAAGTCGTAATTTGATTCTGCCTAGCCATGTTGAAGTACTGATGGCATCAAGAGTGTCGTCGAGGAGTGGGATGCCTCCTGAATAAGATGCACAATAATTGCAACCAGTATCCAATAAGAGGAATTATTTGCTCTTACTTCCCACTCATTTATTTGAATTCCAGGGATTAGCTTCTACGATAATTCTTCTCAATGTAGAAATAAAGCATGAATTTGATTTCATTTGTACCGCCAATAAACCATATCAATTTACGAGCTTTAAAAATAATTCTCATAAGCGCTGCAGGACTAATTAAAACCGAAAAGAATTTCATGCGTGCACCGTACTTCTCAACACATTAAGTACGCATTGGTACATATTGTACGAGTATATGTACCATTAGGCAAATTGCTCATTCACTTTCTGGTACCAATCAATACCATTCATTTCAATTGTTTCTCCGCCTTCATTTAAAATTGACTAAAGCGTATCAGTTAAAATATTATCGCGCAATAATATTTTTCATGCCTCTCAAAAAGGTTGAAAATGCCATCGAACAGTAAAGACAGTTTTTTCAATTCTACTACTACCAACCTTACCAAACCAGCCGTAGCAGCCGATCAAACGCAGTCAACGAGTTAAATGCTAACCCATTTATAGTTACACTTTTACCGCTACTCTGGTCCTGGTGCCTGAGCGTGATTGGTGTCTGACAGCACCGGACGTGGGGGACAACCCGAGACCGGGCCACTCGGCTCGTTCTTATTGTCATGTTTTGCTCGACTCTAATCTGTTTAGCGTGGTAATTTATATTTCCTCCCCACTAATATTATACATGTACTGAATACAAACACTGTGTATAACACAGTATGCATTAATGCACATGTATGTGTTTCATTGGAAATATTCACGTACTATCCAAAAGCGTTCATCTCCATCAAAATTTTTTAAGCCCTGGTTGCCAAGTCAAACGCAATAAAACTAAAAATCTTTCATTTTCATCTCATGACGAGTTAAAGTGTTAGAACATGTAATACTGTCTTCAATGGCTTTGCATCATCAAACAATTTGGTACATCAAACACATTGGGAACATCAAACACATTGGGAACATCAAACACATTGGGAACATCAAACACATTGGGAACATCNATCAAACACATTGGGTACATCAAAACCATTGGGTACATCAAACACATTGGGTACATCAAACACATTGGGTACATCAAACACATTGGGTGCATCACACACATTGGGTATATCAAACACATTGAGTGCATCAAACACATTGGTTGCATCAAACACATTGGTTGCATCAAACACATTGGGTACATCAAACACATTGGGTACATCAAACCCATTGGGAACATCAAACACATTGGGTACATCAAACACATTGGGTGCATCAAACACATTGGGTGCATCAAACACATTGGATACATCAAACACATTGGATACATCAAACACATTGGGTACATCAAACACATTGGGTGCATCAAACACATTGGGTGCATCAAACACATTGGGTACATCAAACACATTGGGTACATCAAACACATTGGGTACATCAAACACATTGGGTACATCAAACACATTGGATAGATTAAATACTTTGGACGCATCAAATACGTTGAACACATCAAATACATTGAATGCTGTTAACTTTACAACTATATTCGTATCATCGGAAATGTCAGTACATACTTTCATTCTTGATCCAAGAGTAAGGACAGTCGATCCTGGAGTTATACTGTATGCCATCTTACGCCAACCTCAACTTGTACCAGTAAAAATGAGACTGAATTACTCAACCAATTCGACGCCTGGTTCAAGTCGAAAATCACTGGGACTATTCTTTTATCCGGTAAAGTAGAGATTCGCATGGGATGGCGTATTACTCAAAATTCGACTGCTCGACAATCAATGAGGATTAGTACACAATAGGGTGTATTTTGAAGTTCAGCATGAAGCCTCAGTTCCACCAATTTTCCAAAAATATATTCGAAAGGAAGTCAGCATTTAAGAATTTGCGAATTAAAAAAAAAAGAGAGAATGAAAATAAACGAGCATGATAAGCTACTTTAATCATTTCATTATTTAAGGTACATATTCGAATAAAACCTAATTTCAAACGTTTCGGCCACAGACCATCATCAGTGATAAGAATTCTGAAAAGTACAAAGTAAAAGGTAAAAATTGACTATTTTACAATGACAAATCTAAAAACAAGCTATAAAATTACGTTAATTGCAATTATCTATTTACTATGGCTAAAGGAAATGAACTAAGAGTGTTTTTTAAACCCGGCTTAAGTTTAAAAATGTACAAGGACTCTAAAATGCGCATATCTGTATTAAACTGTGATTTTGCGAAGATTGCAAATTGATTGATGGAAATTGCATTTTCGCACTCGGCAGAGTGCTTTCGAACGGCGGAAAATGGGGGCTTTGATAAAATTGACACTGCTCTAAAGCTCCTACCAGAATGCTCGCAAACTCGAGTACGAAGAGTCCGGGATGCACATCCATGTACTCTGATGCACAACGTGCACAACTGAACTTATAAACAAGAGTAGCTTGCATTCCGGCAGGAAGCTTATCTTTATAATTAAAAAACGACGATATTCTAAAGTTGTTCACCAATACAATTTTAAAATTCACATCAGAAAAATACTTCGAAAACACACCAGCCACACACACCAGAAAACACACCAGTCCTATGGCCGGGGTCGATGCTGCCAACTTCAAATCCGTTCGGAAGGCCATAGAGAGTACCCGGTCCAGAACCCATGGCATAAAGCTTACTATATAAATCTTCTCTAATGCAGTAATGCAGTTCAAGCAAGCCTTTCAATTTTCGCAAAAAGTTATTGATTTTATCTTCTATACGAGTGACTAATTTTTCTATCGGCTCAATAACTTCAACAAACCTATTCGGATCAGATATAAGCTGTTTCATGCTGTTTAGGTAGGTCGACTTATCCAACAGAACTATTCCCCGTCCTTTGTCTGGTTTGGTTGCAATGACGTTCCTGTTTGATGCTAACTTTTTTAAAAGAGTAAAATCAGATTTTGAGAAAACAGACGAAAAAACTTTATATGACTTGAAATTATAATAGTACTTAAAAGCAATTGTGCGTACTCTGTCAGTGAATTCACTAAAATTATTACAGCGAACATTTTTAAGATTGTTCACTATTCTTTCAAACGATAAAAAAAAAATTTAAAAATTCTAGATGAAAAATTGGCAAACAAAATACTATGCCAAACGGAAGTAAGTACTTTAATCGAGGAGACAGAACCACAGAGCTAAAATTGAAAATGACCTGAGATGGGTCCACTGGACCGACCTCCCCTTGAACGCGTCTTTTACGAGTCTTTTAAGACTGTGTTTTATAGACGTTACATATATGATACGTTCCTGCTCTTTCGTGAATCATCTCACGCCCAATTGTTCTTGGATTATTTGAATAAAAAACATGAAAATATAAAGTTTACCATGGAAATAGAACAAGATCAAAAAATTTCATTTTTAGACGGCCTAATTCATAAATTAAATGAATTCGAGTGCACTGTTCATAGGAAAAAGAGTTTTTCAGGATGAGGCTTAAGTTTTTACAGCTTTTGTCCGTGGTCTTTTTAGATTAATAGTGTCACAACGTTGATATCCCGCGCCTTTAAAAAATGCACCAATTTCCATTTCTGACATCAAGAATTTGATTTTTTAAGATCTTTTTTAAAAACAATGGCTACTCTGTAAATTGCATAGATTCAAAAATACGTTTATTCCTCGATAGATTCTATGACAACGGATCTGAAGTTGGCAACATCGACCCCGCCCATAGGACTGCATATGTATCTCTTCCTTACTTTGGTGCGCAGTCTGAGAAGTTGAAGAAAGAATTGGCTGGTGTGTTTTCGAAGTATTTTTCTGATGTGAATTTTAAAATTGTATTGGTGAACGACTTTAGAATATCGTCGTTTTTTAATTATAAAGATAAGCTTCCTGCCGGAATGCAAGCTACTCTTGTTTATAAGTTAAGTTGTGCACGTTGTGCATCAGAGTACATTGGAAGTACATCCCGTACTCTTCGTACTCGAGTTTGCGAGCATTCTGGTAGGAGCTTTAGAGCAGGGTCAATTTTATCGAAGCCCCATTTTCCGCCGTTCGAGAGCACTCTGCCGAGTGCGAGAATGCAATTTCCATCAATCAATTTGCAATCTTCGCAAAATCACAGTTTAATACAGATATGCACATTTTAGAGTCCTTGTACATTTTTAAACATAAGCCGGGTTTAAACAACACTCTTAGTTCATTTCCTTAGCCATAGTAAATAGATAATTGCAATTAACGTAATTTTATAGCTTGTTTTTAGATTTGTCATTGTAAAATAGTCTATTTTTACCTTTTACTTTGTACTTTTCAGAATTCTTATCACTGATGGTGGCCTGTGGCCGAATAGTTTGAAATTAAGTTTTATTCGAATATATACTTTAAATAATGAAATGAAAAAAGTAGCTTATCTTGCTCTTTCATTTTTATTACGATTGCTACGGCTCCCTTATGACTTTAACGAAAGAAAAAAATTGCCGAGCTTGAATTCGTAGAGGAAAATTCAAGATGCGCACCAACTTAACGGCAAAATTACCTCAGGAAGAAATACAAAATATATCACAGCAATCGTTACAAGAGCGGTATTATAATTAGCAAAGGATAGTGCGGTCATCCATAGTTGTTCGACACACACACCTAACTTAACAACATTTGTGACTGGTTTAACACTTTCATCTTGTTCCCGTGGCTGTTAACGGTTAGTTTGGTTAGGTTGTAAGTAGCAAAATTGGGAAATCGATTTCAATGCTAGAATACATTTTTATCCTTCCTAAGAAATATAGAAATACAATTGCACGATAACATTTCACCCAGTATGATAGGCCTAACAGTTGTTTCTTAGAGATAGTAAAACAGATTAAATACCATTCATTTAAACCGGTACATGAATGAGCAATTGACCTAGTTGGGCACATATGGCCCAATACGCGGGGCACGTCTTAAGTTGAAATTATTATTATTTGAAATTTATGCAGTTCATCACACGTTAAAAGACGAAGAAAATTGGTTAGCATATTTACTAAAACCCTCAATCCGTAAAATTTTATCTCTGACTATTTATAAATAGCAGCTTTTTTGATGTACGAACATCATCTTCAGGCTGAAAAAATACAGAATATATTTTACAGTCACCCTGATTAAAATGTAAATCAAATATAAAAGCAAAATTAGCCGAATTAAAAAAAAACAGATCACATTGTGAGATGACTAGAGGAGAGTAATTTTGTACAACAGGAGCATTGATCACCAAACGACTAGTTGATATCGCACAAAGGTTACACGTTAACAGCATCAGAGACAAAGGCGAAATTCGAGCGTATGTTTCAAACTACTTAGCTGCAGTCCTATTGAATAGTTTTAGAGTAAAAAATCGTAAATATTTTCGTTGAGGGCCGGTTTAAGTTTATGAATATGTAACGCTTGTATTATTTGAATTATATAAATGTGCTCTTTTCCAAATACATATGAAATAATTTTATTATTTGAATTTAGGTCTTCATTCCAGGGATTAGAACTATGATCATCAACGCGGAAATGTTTTAATAAAACCTTAGTATTTGTGCGCAGTTAATCTTTGTTTCAGGGTCATTCTAGTCTTGCCAATTTAACATTTAATAAGAGACTTGTATGCTCTTCTGACATATTTGAACTGATTTGTCACATTCGGTTTGATTAAACTCTAGATCATTGACCCTGGATCTGAAGTATTAATCCTTACTAAGAGATCACCGATTTTACGGTTCTTGTAATACACAGATACTTTAATTGTACCTGGATCTATAGGTTTAACAAAAACTTTGACAACATTCCTGAAAACTCGTTCATCAATTTTGTAATTATTGTAATCAAAGTCTGTGCGTATAAAAAAAATCGTAAAATCCGTGATCTCTTGGTTAAGGTACCTTCTATAAAGCGTCGGAAGGTAGCTTTTATAAAGACAGTGATACAGAATTTTGTGTATTGAGTATTGTAGTAAGTTTGATAAACAGTTTTCTTCGTCTTTTAACACATGTTGCGCTCGAAAAATTCCGTAAAGTTGAGAAGTTAAAAAAGAAATTATTTGAGCTGAGTAATCAGTGTAGCTGATACACATGGAAAAATAAACGCTTACGAGACACCAAATGCGCCGTAGCACATGCGACGGGTCCCGCGAAATCCTGAGTAATTTTGTGTAATCGAGGTTGGTTGATTGATTATAAGAAATTTTTAGCCTCCCTTCACCACGACAAAGATGTTCAAAGAGAGAAAGGATGAAGGTACCATTTAGTATGGAGTTACGGGAACGCGGAATCTATGCACAAGGTGCATAAAAACAGCTAAGAAAGAAATTCATGAAACAAGAAAAAAGTTGAAGAAGAAAGTAGTAGGTGCTGAAAAACATGACAGCAGTGAACCGAAAAAAGATGGTCCGTAACAAAAAAAAACTATCCTATTTCAACAAAAAGAAGGCATACTTAACCTTTAGCTCAGGACCTCACATAATCCCCCTGGGAGCGCTAATTCCAATAGATACAATCGTTGTATTCCCCTGAGGGGATTGTGGAATCGAGTTAACAGAAACCCCACCTCGACTCATCTAAACTTTACCGCTCATTTTGACTTATAAGCCTATCGTGCTCGCTGTGGTACAGTGGTTAAGGGATTGGCCTTGCATGTTGGAGGCCCGGGTTCGTATCCCGGCACTGGCGCAGCGATTTTCCCCGTTGGGTATAAGGGAGAGCTCAAGCACAATACCCCACTCAACCCAGGTGTCGGAAATGGGTACCGGCTTCACGGGGGAACCGTCATGGTGTCCTATATATAGTGTTAGTTATAAAGACATTTGAAAAACCAATGCTTAAGATCATATGTATCAGGCTTGATTGGAAATAAAGCATCCTAAGATGCCGATGTTTTATCCTATCCTATCCTATCGTGGACCCTAGACACACATTTTATGCTCTAGCATCTACATGACAGAAAACTTTCAACCTAAAATTTATACATTACATGTATCAACTATGGGCAATAAAACCATGAGTCACCAAATATCCACAATTACAATTTTCAAAAACACACATTTTTGAATTTACTGTTGAATAGAAGGAACCCAAGGAGGAAAATCTAGATAACCCACCAAGGGTTAGCCAGATTTCGTGAACTTGTAGAAGTTTCACAGGGAAAACATTCAAATAAATATTCATCCAGTCACAAAAATACTCCAATCAAATCTGTTGAGGTCACTTTACCTCTTATTTTATGAGTTAAGATTTTCTACTTTGTAAACTGACAAAACCAAATGCGCTTGCATTTCATAATTTGAATGTTGATTACTGTCAAATTAGACTCCGCCTTAACATATTTCGATTCAGCAAACCATTGTATGCATTCATGTTTTGAACTATGGAGAAATAACCGTCTTCTAAGTAAACCAAGCACAGTTTTGTTCAGAAGTAGAATTTCACCTGATTTCCTTTCAACCTATCATTCCGGTTTTTAAATTCACATTCTTCATTCGATTACGTTAAAGCCCGCATGCAAATGTCACACACTGAGAGTATATTGTCTGCTTCACTGCGGGAGCGAAGAATGACTCGAAATTATCTCAGTTTTGATTTTACAATGTTGTAAAATGGGAAGTAATTCAAGCGACGGCAACCATGCAGTGCCAAATGTCGCTGAATGGTAAAAGTTAACTTCAGTTAATTGGATCAGCGTGAAGGATTCTTTGTCAGTCAAGGGTCAGACTATTGTATAGTAATCGAAAGGTTATAGAATGGTTCGCAGTCCACGGCAAAAGTAATCAAAGCTTAATTAAAGGGTTCGCAGTCCACGGCAAAAGTAATCAAAGCTTAATTAAAGGGTTCGCAGTCCACTACCATATAGTTCTCAAAGGTTAATTAAAGGGTTTGCAGTCCACTACTGAAGTAATCAAAGGTTAATTAAAGGGTTCGCAGTCCACTACTAAAGTAATCAAAGGTTAATTAAAGGGTTCGCAGTCCACTACTAAAGTAATCAAAGGTTAATTAAAGGGTTCGCAGTCCACTACTATAGTTCTCAAAGGTTAATTAAAGGGTTCGCAGTCCACTACTTTAATAATCAGAAACTAATTTTAAAATTCACTTTAGCGTCTCCGTCATCAATTGTCCATATGTGGCTGCTTTTCATTCAATTTTTAAGGAAGGTCCATGCATTAGTCTACAGACAAGAACGACTGAAACCATTCCAACGGGCCCGCAATGCAAGAACAATGGTCGCGTCATTCCCCATCTATTGTGTCCTAATATAGCTACAGATTTCCCAATGTTCGCAACATTTCCGCCACTAAAGTGAAGAAAAATGATTGACAGCTCCGTGTAAAATATTGGCTATGAACAAATACGAAATCAGTTATTTAGGTGTCTCCTAAATAGTATCTCCTACGGTCAACATGGATCGCAGAACTTATAATTTAGCCCTCCAATTTCATTTCGTTCAAGAATTGGCAACTAATTGCTTCGTACACGGCATGCGCATTAGATGTCTCCAACGAGCCATGCCTGTTGAAAGTTAAAAGCAGGGAAATGGATTTTTCAGTTTCTGGACTGAATGTCCCCGACCAACAAAGGATGACGCTACTTTGGGAGCTCCTAAGCTCTGCCAGGCTCAAGATTAATGAAGATGTTTTGCACAGAGCGAAGTATGCACCGCTCGCAGTCACAGGATAAACCTTAATTGGGTTGCGAACAGAAACGCATGCGTCCGAAAATAGTTCGCGGCGGCCAACTTCAAGAAAAGTGGAAACGACTTCGCGCGGATCATTACTCTTTGAGGCAAGGACACACTTGAGGGCTCCCGCTTTTGTGGTGGCAGTTTTCACGCTGCTTTAGTTTTGAGCAATAATGCGAGTAAATATGATTCGCTTTCTTGTTATATCGATACAGTGAGAAATTGATAGAAATTAGCTCCCGATATCTGTACTGAAATAGCATTAATGAGAAATAATCTTAATATTGATGCATTCCGTGTGAATGCTGTATGCTTTTCGGAAAAATACGACATGAAACCGTTATGGACTTAGACTTTTCGATACATTACTCTAACAACACAGAGTGCTACTATAGCTAGATGTCTAAAGCCATATATCATCTGCACGCGTGCAGTTTGAGATGTACAAATTAAATGCTCATCGCTAAATTAAATGCATGGAATCAATTAATATCCATTAGTAACCTAATCTCAAGCTATAGTACTAGATAGAGAAAGATCTCATGTCAAAGTGGGGCAGGCCTCCCTCTGTAGTAGCAACCAACAAAGAACCAAGTTTGAATTTCATTGCTTAGTAGTTTTTATTTCTGCTCATGAGACACGGTAACTATAAGAAGCGAACAAAATAAGAACACGACCCCTCCACTGTCACCGCCGCTACCAGCATCTTCAGGGCTCAGTAAGTTTGCAGGCCACCGCCAGCGCCGGCAAGTGTTAGGTAGCACAATGCTGCCCAGATCCAAATCAGTTTGAGCGAAACAGGTAAGCAAGATGAAGAATAGCGGAGACCGTTACTTGCTTCTCGAGTGCGCTTAATGATGTTTCCTTGCTGTCGCAGGCTTCAACTTCCATGCACCGGCAGACAAATGCAGAAATGGCGGAAGCTCCGAGTAGTTCTTCACGGTGATCATTGAGTCTCGAATGCTAATCGAACCTTGCTCAGAAAGGAAAACCTTCAAGGAGGGTCGAACCAACGAACTTTTGGCGAGCATCGTGAGAATCTCCCGGAAAAGCTCCAATTGGAAGAACTCTTCGCAAAATAACAGTTTGGAAGCCTTGTCTGCTTCCGAAGTGCTTATGTACGTCAGAGGACAGTGGCTTAGTGGCGAACGTTCCATTTCAGTTCCTCTCGACTAGACATTTCCAATTATTTCTTAATTATGATTGTTTAAAACTGCGGTCTGTCAATTTTAATACGCATTTTTTCAAAAACTTGGATTTAGATTACTTATGCATATGCGACCTTGATTTTCATGATGGGTGGGATTATTTGACGAAGAATTCTTCATTTGCCATCATTGCGCGATTAGTTGGATAGGAACATTTTTCATAATCTCTGAAGACCTAAATGCTTGGACAAGATGGCCGCAAATGAAAATTTCACCAAATGGATTTTGTAATTTATTTGCTAGAAAAAATTGAACGTTTTACGTATTAAAACCATGATACGAATGAAATTTTTTAGCCTGATAAAAGATGTAAACGCCCAATTTATACATTACTACATCACAAAATTTCGGCGTTTGTTTTTTTCTTTTAAAACAAATTAAAACTTGACCCCTAAAATATTTTATAAATAACCCATAATAAATGTTCATTGGGTAATTTGATGCAGTAAATGCAACTTTCTAACGATGTTCTA
This sequence comes from Platorchestia sp. MABIK, assembly GCA_014220935.1. Taxonomy (NCBI): domain Eukaryota; kingdom Metazoa; phylum Arthropoda; class Malacostraca; order Amphipoda; family Talitridae; genus Platorchestia; species Platorchestia sp. MABIK. The sequence continues at coordinate 163,644 of JACJUY010000703.1, forward strand.
CAGCGTAGGGATACTATTGTCTCAAATGCATAAAAATCGTAATTCAGTTAGAGAAAATTTAGCGAAGCAACGCCACTGTTTCCACGTGGAAAGCATTGACGTGCTTAATTTATAGAGCACCCAATCAGTGTCCTCTCTTCTCGGGCTACAGTAGGCATAATTGGAGTATTTAATTCATAATTTTTCTTAAAAAAATCAGTGTCTCGTTCTAAGTAGATTTAAAGTTGCTCTGTTGGCCCAGAGTGAAGTTGATTGCACAATTAAGATTAATTGTGAAATGAATTGTCCAGAATTACACGATTAAGTTATTAAATGAAACAACAATTTTAAAGCCAAGAATTTTTGACCCAGAATCTTTGATCAGATAAACCCACACGAGACAAAATAAATCAATTTTCTATAGTGATCTAATGAATTGCATTCACCACACTGTATCAAAACTTAAATTACTTTGTCTGTTAAAATTATCTTATCTTCGTATCAATTAAAATGTACAGCTCGTTCACAAAGATCTCCAATTTTAACGAGCTCACTAGAGCCTCGTTTTGAGTAGTTTTGCTGCACGTATAAACGTGGTTGTAAATTATCCATTAATTTCATCCTCTGGTATTTATAGTATCCGCCGAGTCAAATTCCTTGTGTAAGGACTACCGCCCGTCCATGCCCCGCTCACTTCGCGGTATACGCTCGGGCGACCCAAAACCACGGCCCAAAAGTCAATAGCTTAACTACGGAGTTTAATGTGCGTGTGCCAGGTGGCAATACTAAATTTTGGGGACGGTTCCGACTAAGACCCGCAAAACTTACAAAAAATTCCACCAGCCGGAACCAATGGTAACCCAACCCAAAGAAGCCCAACCCAACCTAAAGAAGCCCAACCTAACCGAAGCGTGACCAACCCAACCCAATGAATTATTCGACGTTACAATGTATCAAGTCGACAAAAGTTTTTTTTTTAATTCGTTACATTTGGATTTACAGGGTTATTTGGATCATACAGCTGTCTTATATCATTTACAATTTTATCAAAACTATCTAAATTCCGAATCCTACAATCCATTTGCCCTATTCCTATTTGACCTATTTGACCATTCCGCGTTTTAACCTATAGCGCTATCTATTGAATTGGACATGAAACTGAAGCGGGCCTTAATCGGAACTGAAACCTAAATTTCTACGATTCATTTTGCGTAAAAACACAGACTACCGAGTCAGGTTGTTTTCCTCAGAATGGAATGAATTAGGTGACGTACGTTAGGTTTTGCTTCATTTCAATCAAAAAGTAACCTTAAAATGTCCATAAGGATTATTATTTTCACTATTTTAGTTTTTAACCAGCGACCTTGCAGCAAATTTTGGGCGTAGTCAGACCATCTAATGTCTACACCACGGAGCAAGAAATAACAGAGGCGAGTTTTGACGCAGAAAATTATCGAAAATAGTGATAAAATTTGAATTCTAGGTTTTCTTTGCAGTAGAGCACGTAATAGGGTTACCTCAAACGAACTTTCCTCATCATTCGAGATTATCGTAAATTTCAGAAGGTGATCTTCAACAACATTCAAAGTTCCAAACATTTTTCGACTACAAGTCCCCACGCGACAAAATACGAGTGACATCAAACTTAAAAGGAAGATGTTAACCTCTTTTACAGAGGAATGCATCAATGTTTGCAAATTTTCAGTTTGCGAGAAAACGGAGACCCAAATTGTTTCAAATTAATGAAATTTATCATAAATGGAATAAAAACTAGGTAAAGTCATGATTGATTCGAAACCTAACTTTTACCCTCCCATTCCAGTTATTTAACGTTGTCGCTACCTAAACTAAAGTTAAACTTTTTCAATTCGCATTGCGCTATTCTATTGTTCCATCTATTTTTTACCGCTCAATATTGCTTCAATTGAATTATGAAAATGCTAAAAAAATAACCTCATACCAAGCACTCCATTCATCAATTCACGATTCTCAACGGAACTACATTCACCAATATCACGATTCGATTTCTCACAGAGCTTTGTCGTCGGATCGTACAACTTCGACAATCCAATTTTGGTTGAAGCAGTAATGTAATTTTAGAGGTAGAAAACTATCTTACTTAAATAATTTTTAAAAATGTATTCCTTCACGAAAACAAGTCGTAAGCAAGAGTACTCTATTTTGCAGTTGACTAAACGTTCGATCATAATCTGGTTCAATTTTTTCCGCTTTATCTTTGGTTCTAAATAATTCTCCATACTAAGGAGTAATCTTCAAAATGTGAGCAGATTACAAAAAATCATGTTCATGGAGTATTTAGGCTAACTTCAAACGAATTTGAAACTAAAACTGTACCAATAAGCTATAAATTAAAATAAAAACGTCGTGAAGAGGCAGAAATGCAGTTTTCTGGCAAATGTTAAATGTTTTTTCAATGAATGAGGCTCAACACGATAAACTCACCTATTGTGAATAACACCATCATCCTCCAATGAGCATCAAATGCATTTTGGACTTGAATTACATCTCCAGATAAAGTAATTTAAAGATGAACACGGTCAAAAGACTTTTTCGAGCGATTGTACGACGCATGACAAATACAACAACATGAGGTCACGTCTGAGATGGCCAAATTTTTACTCAGGAATTGGTATGAAAAGTTCCGTTCTTATTCTCATTTAAAATTTAAATTGGATTTTTTTCAGTGATGTTGGTTCCCATGCTACATGATTTTCTAAACATTATTGGACTCGTACTGAAATCGCATCAGATAGTGGGGGAAATCATTCACGAGGAGTAGTAGTCAGCATGGTAATCAGTTAACACCTACGGTCTGACAATTTTCATTCGTTTGATTTCTCAAACTATCTTGCTAACAGAATTAAAAAGGTAAAAAACAAAACTGTATTATTATATGAAGTATTATAAAGCAGTTGGCAAGGTCGAATGCTCTACCAGCATTATTTATTTGGGAAAAATCATGAATGCGTGGTGTGGTAAAACATTTTCTCCGAGCTAGTTACTTGATCCACTAGTTGAAACGTAAGCAGTACTTAGGACGTAAATATAGTTACCAGTGTATACAACGTTGACCTTTTAATCATATGTGCAAAATTAATTACATTCTCCGATTTTTACTTTCAAATTGAGTAACTAGTATTTCAGAAGCCTAAGCTGATTATTCCCACTTTTCAATGTAAGCAGGCACTAACAGAACCTATTCTTCTCTTAAACGTTTTTTCAACTATTGAAATGGCTATAATAATACTGCTGTATGTTTACCAATTAAGGGTCTTTACGTTAAGACATTCATAACCCTTTGTTATCCATTTCATGTGTCAACTTCATTAAAAATAATTTTTTTTCTTCGATTTGGAACACTTTGCACATCAAATAATCTCGTGTGTGAGCAGTCCGATTTGCAACCCAAGCGGAATAGGAAAAATCATTTGATTTCATCTCTATATGTTAATTTCAGCATGCTCTGTATTTCAAGTTGAATTTACTTTCTCTGATATGTTTTGTTTGCTGTGTTTAGTCATCCACCCGGCTGAATGGTCTTTAATAACAGCATTACTGATGTATATCTCCAACCAAGTTATTTAGTTCCAAGGGTGGATGTGACGAGCCCGGAACGCATGCTCAACAAAGGATTGTATTTTGGTAGTGAAATCTCTGACGATGACGACTACGTGAAAAACATTTTCATTGTATTGTCCAGCTAAAACAGAAAATCGTTTGGCTTTGTTTCCACTGAATTAAATAAGAGGAATAAGGAAAAAAGAATTATAAATGTGTTCAAAAGTGTTGGAAAACAGCAACAAATGCAGGGTGTGCGGCAAATTGGTTTGCCAAGCATTAAGATTGTTATTTTACAACGTTTACCTACTGCTAGCAGGTCGCTCATCCTATGAGATGGCAATAGATCTAAGTTTATATTCTCTTAAATTTATCCGAAAACTTTAATACACTTCATCAAGTCTTTCTTTGGTGGCGCACTCGAAAGGCGAACACAAAAAAGCCAAGAATATCGAGCGTGTTGTACATTTTTGAAATTGAAATGGTCATGGCTAATCGAAAGTCTTAATGATTATATCAATGATTTATATTAAATAATTCACTGACCTTGGCGTACCAGAATAACAAAATTAT
>JACJUY010000703.1:181976-199475 GCA_014220935.1 Platorchestia sp. MABIK
TTCATTGAGGAAATGTTTGGTGCGAAACTTCTAATGGCAAAATTTGTAATGGTTGTTAAAAAATCAAAGTAAAAAACTTAATGTTATGAAATATGACTGTAAAAGTCGTCAAAAAATTCATAATTCGGAACTAATAAAATTTCCTAGGAATGCACAATATAAACGCTCCCCGTTAAAGTCAGAATGCAACATCAGAACAGGCCACTAACCTGTATGCTCTTACGCAGCGTGTGTACGAGGTGCTGATGCACGTCCATGACCTGCATGCAGGCACGCAGGTCGTCTATGGCAGGTCGGGACTCAGGGTAGTCTAGAGTGCGACACCTCAAGTTAGAATACGTTACTTGTTGGACCTGCAGGTGCTACAGGCCATGAACCAAACCTTCACATTCACAATGTATTCATAACAAACTGAAAGAGGAAAATATGCTACGGTGAACGGGACTCACGGTAGTCTGGAGAGCAACACCTCAAGTTAGAACAAGTTACCTGTTGGAACTGTACAGGCCAAGAAACAAACCTTTATATTCATGTAGTGAAATTATTCACTACGTGTCGTTGTCCATATGTAGTCTGGGGTAGCGCTGTTATGTACATAGAGCTCCATCCTGCAACCACATGGCTTAACCCACTCGGAAGCCAAAGTTAGCAGCTGCACGACCGGAGCTGGGCAGTTGCGTTAGGACCTTCATACAGTGCACTTGGATACAAGCAGGTCAATAAAGCTTCTTGTCTGATGCGTGTGTAAGTTCCTGTACCGTGCTTGGGTAATCCTGTGCTCTCTTTTACTATTGTACTTTAGGTGTCTCTCAAGTTGTGCGGGGCTTGTAGTCGGCGGAAGATTTACGATCTCATAAAGAGAGACGGCTCCCGCAAGCTACGCCCTGAGTTGATGCATGTCCCGTCTGTCCTACTTATCGTGTTTTAAATATATTTGCTGTTACTTATCCGTGCCGCACCTTACTCTAGAGTCTGGGCCTAGCTGTTGTAGCCTAAATAGCTAACCCCTGCCTGGCTGGCATCTTGGCAGTTTCGGCTTCCTAGTGGTGAGACGATTAGTAGGCTATTTTCACTACATTCACGTTTTCATGACAAAATGAAATAGGGAAAATATGCTACGGTGAACATCAATTGAGTACTCTATATAAAACTTAATTACAAACTTTCCAGCCACAGGCAATAACAGTGTTAGAATTTTTTGCAAGAAAAAATATAATAATCCAATGCTACTATCAATTACACGGAACAATTAAACAAACACACAAAACAGGATGTAAAATGCCCTCACCAATTAACTATTCCAAATGGACATGATCTGAGGCTATTCTCTAATACCTGTACAAGTTTAAAGTGTACAAAGGGTTCAATATCCGAATATCTGTGAAACACGACCCTTTTGCTATAAAAAGTAAATCATTGAAAATAAATTATCCCATTGCTCAGAATGCTCACGGACAGCCAAAAATCGTTCGGTTACAAGTGGGCCGGTTCGAAAACTCCTACCAGAATGCTAACAAATTCGAATGGTCAAATTCCTGATGAAGTTCAGGCTCACACAAAGGCACTGTTCCACTCACATATTTTAGTCCAGTTCAACAGGGCTGCAGATCATTCACCAAGACATTATTCCATTCATTCTGGTGCACATCAATAGGAGAAATGGACAGTACATACTAAGAATAAGAATCCTTCCATTCATTACACTATTTCTGCTCATTCCAGATTGACACAAAGGCATTATTCCATTCGGATATTATTGCATAGCCCAACAAGGCTACAAATCATTTTTGTTATCATTATAATAGTGAGTTCAAGACTCCCCAGCCAAAACAAAGGCATCATCAAGAGATCAAAGAGAACGGCCATTTAAATATGGACTGCAGAAAACGGAGAATCTATGTACGAGATGTGTTCCCACACAAGATCCCCTGCACATTGAAACAATTTAAGAATGAAAATACAAGATTAAATTGGGTACATGTTAGTATAAGCCTCCCTATCTGCAACAAAGGTTATCCGAAGAGAGGAAGGCACCATTTAGTACGAAGATAAAGGAATGAAGAATCTACGCAGAAGGTGCATAGAAACAGTAGAACAAGATAAAGTTGAAGAAGGAAGTAGTAGGTGCTGAAAAGATAGGACAACAGTGAACCAAAAAAAATGATGGTCCTTAACACAACAAAAAAACATTTTATTAAAACAAAAAGAAGGCCTACCTAACTCTCAGCTTGGGACCTCACATCTTTCCCCTGGGAGTGCCAATTCCCATAGATACAATAGTTGTATCCCCCTGAGAGGGATGAAAAGACAAGAGAAATTAAAGATAGAGAAGAAGGCACTGATGGCAAAAGGGAAAAGATAGGCATAAGTCCCAAAGGCCAATCAATAGCTAAAGTAACCTAACACTTAATCTACAGCTGAGGTTCTCTAACCCTAACATTATCACAGAAACTTCACCCTGCACACCACCCCCACAAACAGCTCACCAATAACAATAGGGAAGAGGTCCCGGATGCGCGTGTTCACAAAGCTGCGGATGAGGAGTCCGTGACAAGCTCGGTACAGCGGGTGTGCGGTGGTAGGTGGCGGTCTGTGGGGGCTCCCCACCACACCCAGCCAGCCCATACCCGCTGCCTCAAACCACTGCGTCACAACGAAATCAACTATTGTAGGCCAAGTGTTTATGTATAAGCAGTTTTTCTTTTCAAGTTAATTATTTACAAACCATATTTTCCAAGTTGAGTGTTTATAACCCATATTTTCGAAGTTGAGTATTTATAACCCATATTTTCCAAGTTGAGTATTTATAACCCATATTTTCCAAGCTGAGTGTTTATAACCCATATTTTCCAAGTTGAGTGTTTATAACCCATATTTTCCAAGGTGAGTATTTATTACCCACATTTTCCAAATGTGGTAATTTTCAAGGCAAGTATTAATAGCTCATATTTTTAGAGGAAAATATGGGTAACCAATTTCATTTATTGTATTTCGAATTCAAGTACCAATGTAAGATTTAATTGTCATTATCAACTGTGTTTTAAATTTATGTACAAATGAAGAATGTTACCATTATTAACCTTACTTCAAATTGAAATGCTAATTATATGTACAATAATTGTTAACAGTGTTTTCAACTGAAGTATAAAGAATAAATATTTTAATTCTAAATATGAACTAAGATTAAAACTGAATTACTTTTAATGAACATCCATGAGTTGTAGAGAGACAAATGTGGGAGAACACAAAGATTTTGTGTTTACTTTCACGGTATAAGGCAGATTTCAGCTAAAAATGTTGTTGGCGAATGAAATGTTTCCACTAGGTTTTTTGTGGCTACAGTGAGTAGTTTTATTTTATATTACCACATAAAAACAAAATGATTTTGAATGCTACATACAACACTTTAACAATTTACTGGTCCCTTTGTTCAGTTTCACTCGAAGTGACATTCGAACAAATGTCGCAATTCCTTCTCCAGGGTCTGTTTTCAAGATAGTCCTAAAAAAAGTAAAGCCAGTGTATATGGTGTGATAACTGTGCACACTAATCTACCATTTCCTGAGAGAAAATTCTAGTCTTCAACACGCCTAGAAGTATGTGATAGTGCTAATATTTTGTGCAACAACACATGCTCTTAATAGAGTTGGTCGCCAAGCCTAATTTTTTTTCCCAGAATACATGCGTTTCAGCCACCCACGACAGTGACTGGACTTGGGTAGCTTAAATCATGGATGTACCGCCAAAAACGTTAGACTAAGTGGTAAAGTGGAAGGTTCATTTCCACACGGGCAGCTTTAAGACAAATTGCATGGCACAGAGAAGCAGAATACGCATTCGTATTTGTGGATCTAGTGGCTCTAATTGTGTAATCAAATACCAATTTAAGGAGAACTTTGATTGTTTTCATCAGTTCCAACCAAGCTTCACTGCAACCTGTGCTCTGATCAGAAGAGCAAATACCAACGTAAATTGCACCAACTTCAATAGATATTATCAAAATGAGTAACCCGTCTTTAAATTTAACATCAATGTGTAGGAGCCCTTATAACCGTGTACAACTCTTGTCATATTTACAAGAAACAAGACTCAATCGAAGAACAAAGTTTACCAAGCAATTATAATATCTTGCTACAACATGCCTTCAACTCATCATTCAATGCGCTCAATATGCACTATGCATTGCACTGAAATAGTCAAAATATCATAAACAACTCTAGATGATTAATAAATTTACCACACCAAAATCTGCAGCATCATATTTGAAGGTTTTAATTATTCCAGGGGGTCTTTTATAAATTTAACACAAATATTTCTAAGTTCAGCTCTTTACTTCATATTAAACTGTTTTCACACCAAGAACCCAAACTGCAATTTCCCCCCAATACCCACAGCCCCACACTTCACGCTTCTGCGGACAATAATTACTAACCATGTTTCCAGCTGAAGTATCAAAAATACATACTTTCATTACGAGTATCAAACCATGACTAAAATTAAATTAATAATAATAATCACCTTGAGGAGCGGCTGGAGCCTGGGAGCGTCGTGAGACAGTGCGCAGGTGGCAGCGACGCGGGCGCGCACGGCCGCCACGAGGCGCGCGGCGGCCACAGAGCTGCACAGCTCCTCTGCTATGCCCACCTGCCACGTCACTCTGCAACGAGTTATTCCAAAAGTAGGTTTTACTCCGAGGGAGTTGATGCATCTCATCGTCAACTGGTTATAAATGACCCCAGGATTCATCTTACTGTGTACTCTGGTTTTTCAAAAGTTTTTAAACGACACCCGTATGCAACGCCCTAGTGGACTAGATGCATCTCGCCGTGAACTTTATTAATTTTTCAAATGCCTTTTACATGACGCTAGTGACGCAACGCCCCAGTGGACTTGATGCATCTCATCGTTTACTATGGTTTTTCAAATACTTTTTAAATGACGCCATGACGAAAGCGCTAGTGGACTTGATACTTTGTACTTTGTTTTTTTTTTGAACGATTTATAAATGACGCCCAAACCCAGTACCTGTTATTCCAGGTCTAGCCGGGGATAATTTTAAACATCTGGGTTGAGTAGGGAATTATAGTAACATTCTCCCTTTGTCAACGGGAGGAAACGCCAAGCTGGCCGTATGTTTTTTTTAATGCAGCAAAAGCAGAGACACTGCTCAAATCTAGAAGTATTTATGAATTAGAATTTAATTTACGGTGTATAAAAGTTAATTTGAGGAGTTCAAAAGTGGTAGTTTGTTCACCAAATTGACTGCAGGGGTAAATTCATTATCATGACTCAGTGCTCGCCAGTTGGACCAAATACAGCATTTATAACAAATTAAAGCTATCAAGAATTAAAGAACTCCACACATTTTCAAGATTGCAAACCTGAGAACGCAAGAAGGATGTGGTCAGGATAGTCTTCCAGCACAAAGTTTTTGGTCATTTTTAACATCTTCTTTCAGGTCTTGTTCCACAGAGGAACAAAAATTCAAACCAAGAAAATCCTATCTACACATTATTTCTCAGGAAATTATTTTAATACTAAATATTTTCGAAAACACTCGTTGAATATATCACCGCAGGACAAAACCAATATAATTTGCTGTATAGATATCATACAAGGAAAAACAAGATGCAATACATTTTTACATACTCTTAAAATACATTTATTACTAAGCAAAACTAGGAAGAGTTGACATTTTTGGAGAGGGACTTTTCCAAAGCTTGATTCACGAATATTCACGAAAAGCAGCTGCTTTCACCTTATGCAACAAATGCTGCTCAAAATCACACGCATAAAGTGAATGATAAAATTAAATTTCAGATTATTAAAACCAATAATATACGAATTCCAGTCTTTCAAGGTACAACCCCGTCAGGATAATTCAATTTGTTAATGCTGAACACACCAACATCAGGAGCTATCCTATGCTTCACTCAATCAAATGTCCACCACTACCTTCCTAGATGATCTATTGGGTCCAGGAAATCGAGTGGGCTGCTGGAGTAACCAAACCTCGAGAGGGCGCTTGTGTTCACAGAGCGCCATACCCAAAGATCATGGCAAGAGGTACAAATTAAGCGGCCCAGTCTCGAGTTGCTATCATAATTCCACGCTGTCAAATATTAATCATACGCAGGCACTAGAGGAGAAATAGCACACACATTCAATAATCATTAGGTAAGAATAGATAAGTTAATGTAAGCCTCCCTAACTCCAACAAAGGAGTTCCAAAGAGAAAGAAGGAAGGCATCATTTAGGATGGATTTGAGGGAATAGGGAATCTATACACTATGTGTGTTTCCACGGGAGATCCCCAGGGCATAGAAACAAAAAGTTTAAAAAAATAAGTTTATAGGTCAAGATAAAAGTTTAAAAAGACAGTAATACATACTAGAAAAACAATAGAGTAGCGAACCAAAAAAAAGTGGTCTGGAACTGGACAAATAACCTATTCTGTTCCAACACAAAAAAAGCATCTCAACCATAAGCTTGAGACCTTACTCACAGTCAATAATCTTCACGCACAGGTACCAGCTTGTTTGTACCAACACAAGAAAGAGGTTGTTTGGCAGACGTATAGTCATGTGATGAGCCTTCGAGCAACAAACGAGAAGCACCTGTTAATTTCAGTGAAGGTGTTGCTGAGGTTGAGGCAGTCACACTGCGAGCTGTCTCTGAGGCAGCCAGCACAGCTCTGGCTGCCGTCCATCGAGGTTTCTGCAAAGCTGCTGTCTCCAACCAACTCTGGGAAAGTAATTTTCCATTTAAATTGGCTCGAATCTCGAAACGCGTGCAAGCTTTAGCTGTTGTCAAAAAATTACAGCAGTAATTTAAACGAAATTATTCAGAAATAACTCAGAATGATTATTATATTAGTTTTAAACTTCTTAGCCCTAGAAAAAGTTGATCTCAAGAGAGCTGTGAGAAGGGAACATTTAGTCTGGACTGTGAGAAACAGGGAATCTGTGCATCAGGTGTGTGTCCCCACAGGATACCCTACGCACATAAACAGTGAGATACGAAGGAAGAGGAAGATAAGACAAAGAGATGGGAAAGGCTTGAAAAATGAAAGATATAAAGCAAAGTGGGTGCAAAAGATAGAAGTCCCGAAGGTTCATCTGTAGCTGAGGTAACTCAACAGTATCTCTCCTCAGAGTGACAGTCTCCTGAGCATACCCTAGACAAGCCTAACTAACCCGACTCTATTACTTATATGATGCCTTTTGAAACAAAATCATTTCAAATTCAACAAATTAGATTGGTTAAAACAAAAAGTAGGTTATTTTTTACAGCTAATTACAATGCTTACTACTAATTACACAAATCAATGCACGATATACTTTTACATTTTCTATTGGATTAAATGTAGACATTCTCAATGAACTCTAGGCGTAAATAAAATATTTCACAAAAAGGAGCATTAATTATTAAGAAAATAGGCGAGTGTTTTCCAAAATTAAACAGACCAACCAACATTAAATTTGAAGCCATATTTGCTATACATTACTAGAAACAAGTTCACATTTTAGACCTTGATTCAACATATTTACATCTTCACGTATATTTTAAAATAAAAATGCGCATTATAAAAAAGACAGACAATTGCATAATTTCAAATAAATTGTATGTAACATAACTATTCATTGAAAAACAGGAATTTTTTATTTTCAAAAAGTTGGATGAAATAAATTTGAACTTCAAATCGAACTACTTCAACTGATCTAAACTTTTCCATCAGGATTCATCTTTATAAAGAATGACATAACAATTTCAGCATTGAAGTCATCACAATGGAGATGGGGACAACATAATTCTAGCTGAATTCATCACAATGGGGATGGATTTAATATTATTGTATCTGAATTTATCAGGACTGAAAAGGCCATAACATTTAGTTCATAGAATTCATTACACCATACATGGCTATTAATTCTCTCAGCACTTTGTTCACTGAATTCATCAGGATAGAGATGGGTATAACATTTTCCCAGCTGAATTCATCAGGACTGAGAACCCCATATCATTTAGCTCATTGAATTCATCAAAACAATCATAACTATCAATTCTCTGACCACTCTGCTCACTGAATTCATCAAGATGGAGATGATTATATATCCTGAAAGCCACTTCATAAATAACAGCCAGAGTGTGAGGAGCAGCTGCGGGCATCTGGCTGTGCAGCGTGGCCCTCAGCTGCACCATCATCACCTCGTGCAGGGGGCTGCCATGAGCCAGCTTGTCCTGTACGCCTTGATTGCAGGGGGCCGTGAAATGTTGGGTGTTGCAGCTCTGTGTGTACGAGACGTTGCAATCGCGGCACAGCTCCTCGCATCTGCAAGTAACCAGCACTATAGCCTCAAGGTAGTGAAATGAAAAAAAAGGCAGCCTAAATATTCGAGTAAATATAAAAGAGATTTTGAAACATGCAATCAACAAGAAGAATTCAGTTACTCTATTCAATGATAAGATTTCAAAACTACCTACTGCATATGGTACATAGCAGGCTTTAGGGGAGCGTCCCCCATAGGAATCCAGGATTTTGAGAAAATTTGATAAATAGGGATTATTGCTGCTATAGGAAGTGTAAGAGGTCAGGTACATCCTATGAAAAAATGAATTTCGTACGTTCGATCGTTCGCCCTATACGGGGGTTTGAAGAATGGGGGGGAGGGGAGGGGGAAGTTGTATTTTATCATGTTACACCTCCCCTTGGCTACTTCTTCACGGTTTGACGTTGCTTTGTCATCTTCTATGTCTATTTACTACTGTGTAATGATTTCTAGGGTCCAAGCTGACCCTAGAAATAATTACGAAAAAAATTAAAATTGTTCATGTTTACCTATTTTGCCTTTTTTTAGAGGATCGGATTGTGGGGTTTCAAAAATCTACTCCTACAGTTTTTGAGCTACAATAATGATTTTAGTATCATTGGATGCGGAATGACAAGGTCTTTTGTAGATACTCTAAATGGTTTCACAACTAATTATTGTTCACACGTTATGATGTCATAAATCTGCATTTTTTTAAAAAACACAAATTGCTCTAAAAATTTTTTTTTCAAAACTGTATATTTGGGGAATGTGTTATAGTATCCATAAAAGCCCTTGTATTTCCGCATCCAATGATACCAAAATAATCACTGTAGCTCAAAAACTGTAGGAGGAGAAGATTTTTGAAAACCCCCCTTAAAATATCGTTTTCTCTGGTTTCCCATTTTCTTTTCAAGAAAATCGCATTTTTTCATAGAAGATAAACGATTCCAAATTGCAAATCCTAACAGTATACCAAATTTCATTGCTCTAGGTTCAATAATAAAAAAAAAGGTCCAAAAGGGGACGCTCACCTTTAGATAGATAAATTAGCCATTTTTAAAATGATAACACTCTCGAATTTCACATACTCTCTGTCTTGCACCAACTAGCTACTACGTCAACAAGGTTTGTTTTAGTATTGTGGAGGATTGGCCTGATATGTTCCTGTATTGTTCATGTGCCTGCCACCATATTCGTTACCCCTTGTTTCTTTTTGTTTCAGATTCTTTTGCTAAATCCTATAAGCTCTTCTGTTCCTAGTGTCCTATTTTGCCTTTTTCTATACACCTGCTTGAGACGCTAATCTTACGATCCACTGCTTGACCTGCTACCTTGATTCATCCAGCCATATTTTAATCCTGGTTCTTCCTCTCCTGGTTGCTCCTTTAGGGTAAGTCTAAATTTGCCTGCTTATTTGACCTAATTGAACTGGGATTGCTTAAATGTATTTCAGTGTGCCTTGTGCTTCTTGTTTACTTACTTTACTGTCCAATACCTGCATATAGTACTAATACTATATTTCAGCTTTATTTGTTATTTCTCTATCATCAGTTTTGTGTTCAATATCTATCATTTTTGCGTGTGCTTCAGTTCTTATGCCTCTGTGTGCTGCTCTGCTTTTGTGTTAAATACTGTTCCCTCAACTTTTTTCCTCAGCAGCTTCTGCTTCTTGTGGCTAGCTAAGATGCTTATGTCCCATGTTTTTCCTTTTAGAGCAGCGAGTCTAAGACTCTTGCCACTGGCCCGACTCAGAGCTACGTTGAGCAGCCAGATTGGGTAATGTACCCACCAGCAGTTTGTGACTGGATCCTCCACCGTCTGATTTCTTTCTATGTAGCAGCACAAAGTTCTTGGAACATTATTTTCAAACTTGATTCATTCCAGTTTAGACCTCTTTATTTATTTATGTACTATCTGTTTAATCTTGTTCACCTCTTGAACTCTATGGGTTGATTCCTTTGAAATTGTATTGTGCGAGCTTGTTGAGAACCTCTTATACCTCATGCATCTGTGTATTTATATATGTATTTAGGTATAGTTGTCTGTCTTTTGGGCTGTAATTCTTCCTTCCCTATCTAACCATGCTAACCCCTTTTTTACCAAACCAATTGTCAGTTCCAACCAGTGGATTCAGTGTATTTGTGATTGTTTCAGTATATGTTGTGTGTTCATGAAAGTTTAATTTATACCCCACTGAATGATTTAGTCTGTAATTACCCCTCTTGAGTTTCTCATATTCAGTCTAAGCTCTCCCCTTGCCCGTGGCTCCCATCATTTTAGTCTTTTCTTTTGTGACTTCCACTTGAGAAGTGGAATAGCGAGTCCTGCTAGTCTCCTACTATAGGGGCCTTACCGGGTCAACAGTTATCCCCCAACATTATGAGATGACATCATGCAATCTAGTAAAACTTCAGAGCAGCACTCTGTAAGCAATGAATCAAAATAAATTTAACTTGATGAAATTAAAATTCAGAGCTTGACACCATCCAATTTATGACAGGGATACTTCAAGATAGTCAAGCCTGCACAGTAGAAGCATCCAATCCAGTAAAAGAAATAAACTTTTTTGTGGAAGAAAACATGTTGTTTCACATTTATTAAATAGGAATTAAATTATGTTTAATATTTTGTTTGTTTCCACTAATGTGAAACTACCAATAGACTCTTCCAGTTGACATGCACAAATTAACATTTTTAGTTTTCAAACTTTCCTTTAATTCAGCATCTTTCTCAAAATGTTTGCAACTCTTAACACTTGTCCCCTTAGAGCCCCAAACTGAAAAAAAAACAGATGCAAGAAAATTTTCTGCAATTCACTTGTAACTTTTTTAAATACATTCACAGCACAAGCCACAGACATGGATAGTTTCAATTTGAAGAGCTTCAGAGTAACTGAAAGGCATTTAATAGCTAACATACCTTTTAATGAGTGGAGCTAGCACCACAACAGAACTCTGCAGGAGTTGCAGCGCATCATGGAAGCAGGTCAGCAGAGCAGGGTCAGAGTTCTGGCAGGAGTTGGAGCAAACTGTTCTCCAAAACACAGGCACAATTTCTCTTCTGAAATCGAAAAGCTAAAAATGTTTAAAACAATTATGAAAGTTGAGGTGATGCTTACACTTGAAAATCCATGAATGCTTGCAATAATCTCAAAAGTTCAAACAAAGATTTCTTTTTTACAAACTGAGGAACCAAAAATATTTCAAACTACAGTGAAAGTTCAGTAAATGCTTTCTCTTCTGGAACAGAAGTAAAGAATGCTTTAAAACAATCATAAAACTGGAGACAAAGCTTTCTGTTCTAAAATTAAGAAGCCAAAAATGATTAAAATAATAACGAAAGTAGAGGCACAGTACTGCTGTTGTTGAGAGTGTAAAACTAATGGCTTTAAATTATTGAACATTCACAAGAATTAAGCTAGGAAAATAATGATGAGTATGTCGCAAGCGTAGCTTACCGAAGAGCTGTCCAAACAGACTCCATGGCCAAGTCCAACACCATTTGTCCCACACCCAGGTCCTTCACAAGCTTTAATGCAGCACTGGCAGCATCCTCATCAGTAGCATCCCACTGTTGATGACAGGGTAGAATTTCATAATAAATGGTGTCATATGTCAGAAAGATCAGATATAGATTGAAATTTTGGAAATTACAATTTTTTTAAAAACAAGGTGAAAATAGAAAAAAGTAGAGTCTTCTTTGGCAAATCAAAATAAAGATATCTTTCCTTACTTTCATTTTATGGTATCCAATCAACACTCGGTAGAGCAAGTTAAAATGAATGACATGTTACACAAACTCTAATAAATGACCTATTTATATACTTCAAGCTAATAATTTAAAGCCTCATTAAAAAATTCTATGAAAATTTGCTAGTATCTTAATTGCAGCAAAATAAATTTAACACACTAAAACACGACCAAAATCTGTTCAAGATATCTGTAATCAATTAACATCTTATAAACTATGAAGTACCTGATCAAATGATCCTCCAATGCAGTACACAGAGTTGATCATGTTCCACACAGCCTCCTCGTCCATCTTTGGTGAGGTGTGCAGTACTGGCTCCCGTATAACAATTTGATGGATTCTCCACCAGGATATATATGTGTGAAATTCAGAGCAAAGGATATATATGTGAAATTCACATTTTCACAAATCTAATTTTTAAAAAATTTCATGGTATCAATTTATAACAGTGATGGATTATTTTATCTTTTCTGAGGGTATTAAAGGCAAGTTCTGTTGAGCTTCTGTTTCTGTTTTGTGGTTATAATCTCTGTGGTAAATCCTGTCGAAGAATAGAAAAAATCAGGAAGTTTATCAATGAAGACCCACAACTAAATGAAATTACCACAAGATTTACATGTAGACTTTCACTCAGTGTTGGAGTAAAACGAACAGATTCTAGGGATTGCAGATTTTTAATAAATTTTAAATCTTTTTCACAGTACAGTATCTACAGGTTGAAAACTTTCTTAGGATTATCCTTGCAACAAAAGTTGTTGCTTGCTTTGCTTGGCGTTGGAAATGATTATGAGAAATAGGTTGCAGCTAATTTTTGATGGCCAAATCTCCAAATTCACCTCTTGATGTGTAGTTTGTGAAAGTAAGAAAAACTTTATATAAATGGGATTCATTGTTTATGTTCATGCACATTTATCTATATATTTAAAAAGTCTTCATTTCCAGTTCATTTTGTTTCCTATCCTCTCAGAAATTAATCAGTTGGAATTGCTTCTGTAAGAAAAAAATGTATTAAAACGTTATATACTGAAGAAAAATGGTATGTTGCACAGCTTAGTGAAGTGGCTTTGCTTTCATAAATTAGCTGTTTAGGAAGATGTGATTATAATTAACTTTTGCACTGCACACATCATATGAGTGTGTATTGTAGGGACAAAAAATTTGATTGTTGAGGGATTGCAGTATGTTTGAAGTGAAGAGAAAAGCCTCTCATGTGTATTGGCTTTTATAAATGACATAGCACAAGGTAAATTTGGCGATTCAACTGATCATGTTCATCCGTGAACCATTTCTCAAAATTATTGCTCCTAATTTAACCTGGGAAAATCAAGCATCAACTTTTCTGCCAATGTAAGCTGGGGGTAGCAGCAACTTTTGTTATTCAAACACAGATCAACTTCCGTTACTCATGTGCATTAGGCTCAAAATGTTTTTGTTAGCCTTGTTGCCTGTTAAATATCCTGTTTGGTTATGAAATGGTCCCCAGAAAAAAGCAACTTTGCTGGTAATCACCGTTATCTCAGGTCTTCAAGGACACCGGGTAAACAAAATAGTTTGTCAGTTCTTGATGGATTCTTCTGAGATTTTCACCAAAGGTGTAAAATGATGCAACTTTTGTTTTTGAATTTGTGTGTTTTTTTCATAAATTTATCAGATTTGTGATTATTCTTAAAAACATGAAAAAATGGGTGTTGTGTAAAATTATTCTACAATTTCGAAGTTACAGAACTGGCAAAATGTGTTCTAGATAGCTAATTACCTTGTCTAGAGATCCATTGCAAAAGTTTTTTGATAATTTGATTTTTTTTTAATTTTAAGAATTTCTTCCCAAAAACCAACCACTGTTTTTTCTCTTTCAAATTATTTTGCCTATAATTTTCAATACAAATTGAAATTTAAAAATCGTACGCACCGGATCTCTAGATTGTTTCAATCACTATCGATTGATATGTTTGCCATTCCTTTACCTTCAAAACTGTGGGAGACGAATCTCTTCAAAGGTCAAAAAGACAAGTTTTCACAAAAGCCATTTTCTTAAAATTGACTTTTTTTTTCATAATTTTTGAACTAAGTCTTTTTCTAAAATGACCTCCACTGCTTTAGTAGCTCTATTTGACTTCTATCGATTGATATATTAATCATTCCTGTCCCTTCAAAGCTGTGGGAAAGGATCCATATCAAAAGACAACAAATGCAAGTTTCAGAACAGCATTTATTATTCTTTTTTCATTTTTGAACAAATTTTTTTGAATCAACTGTTTTTATTTTTGTAGCTCTTATTAAGCTCTTTTGATCGATATATTTGCAATTTCTGTACCTTCAAAACTACAAGAGGTGATTAGATGTTTTCACAAGCTAATTAGCTGATGACTCAGAGCAGCCGGATTCAAAACAACACTCAGTTACGTAATCATAATTTATCAGAGTGTTAGAATGTTTTGTTTGAGTACAAAACCATTTTGAGCAAGGCCATGAATGAACCCTCTTGCTATTCCAACAGAGAAACACTCAAAACTGACTTGTAATAAGGGAAGGAAGGTGGAGGTCACCCATCCATTGACGCTCGCCAAGATCACACTAGTCCGCGTCTTGTACCCCGTCTAGGAGACAAACCAATGCACATACATGAGAGCCAATTATATTTTTGGATGTGCAAGAAAAATCTCTATAAGTTGAGTTTATAAACGGAAAACCTACCATTATTTGGAATTTGACCCAAACTTTATCCTTGAGTAATCTCTGCATTTTATGTTGTTTTAAGTTCTGCAACCTTCTTTTCACTCAATCTTTCTCAATCTCTTTGTAAACTATGTAAACTATTTTGTTTAAACTATTATTACATTTCAATTTTTTAATCACCTGTTCTGCAATAGCATACACAATAGTTGCTATCATAATGTTCAACTCATTTACATTTTTATACTTCTTCACCCAAGTTCATTCGACTTATTTACAAATTCTTCTTAGATAGCCCCTTTTAAATGCCAGTTTTCTTTCTAATTTTCTAAACTAATTTTATTCATCATCATTTCCATAACCCATTAAAATTTAAGAACAACCATGCAGTTATTACAGCAGTCAATCTTAAAATCAAATTCTTCTCCCTCAACGTACAGTTTTATACAGGTTTTCTTGCCTTACAATTTATTAATGAACAAGCAATAATTGCTTTTCAATTGTTACTCTTCCATGCATCCAAGCTATCTTTCAAGGTAATTTTCAGGTTTTCATGTCAAATGTCTACACAAAAATCAATGAATTTTCACGTACTTACATTCACATTTTTCCCAAGTATACCAACATAGCCATTCACACCACCAAATACAATCACTAAGTTTTTTACTTTCTCTACAACTCTTTCACCCACTATATGTTTGTTTTAAATCTTGTGTGCTAGCTGCCTTGAAGTTGCCATACCATACAACAAAGGCCATTCATTGACTTGAACTTTCTTACACTTCATTACCAAAATATTCTCACTTTCAGGATTATTCTCAACACAGACTTTTAACTTTCAACTTAAATCATTTTTTTCACTCTCAGTCTAACTCCACTACCTTTTTTGGCCATTTGATCCTTTACATGTCTTTTTACACTCATTTTTCTTGCACAATAGGCTCACTCAATGGCATATCTGGATCTCTATTATATCAATGGGATGCGGTCCTTCCTTTTAAAATTCAAGAACAAAATCCTCTAATTTACCTTTACTTGAAGGTGAAAGCTAACAGTGTCAGGGCCTTTGTAACAACCTAGAACGTCCCTCCACAATACTTATGCAAGAATTCAGTGCCTGTGTACCAGACTTGTCCAATAAACTACTTGGGATATACCAATCCTTTTCACAAGCTACCATTGGATGGCATTGCTGGGATAGCCGGTATATAAAAAAACACCCATTTACAGGCACAGTTGGTCATATGAATATCTTATACTATAAATACATTAGGTATTTGTGAAGAAGAGGACAATATTCGATTTTCGAGTTTTGCTGCCTAAACATAGTTAATTATATCTAAATAAACAACTTTTCTTCTATGCACTTTATCGGGGAAATGAGTATTTAACGAGTTATGGCGGAATGTTAATTTTTGTCTTTCATGACGAATGCGCTCGCATGAACTAACCGATTTTCAAATTTTTGTTGCTTGAATCACAGTAATAACATCAAAATAAACTACTTTTCTTCTACACACTTTTTGCGGCAAATGATTACTTTACAAGTTAGAGTAGTAGGTTTACTTGTTGCGCAATTGAACTGTTAAGAGTATGTTTGGGTCTTTGTAATTTATTATTTACCAACCCTGCGGAGCCTGAACCCACTTCTAGGATCTTTTAGTTTAAAACACAATAGAAATTATCATCCAAAAATAACGGGTTACAGCGGTGTGTGAACATTTGTCTTAGATGGCGGAAATGCGCTCGATCATTCGTGCACGTTGAAAGAAAGGGTCCATTGCAGTGTTGCCATCCGATGTGCTTGATGAATTACTTCCCGCTTCAAATACTAGAGTTGCGGTCACTAATTTACCGCTATAACACATTACATGCTCATTTGCCCCAAAAAATGCATTGAAGAAAAATTGTTTATTTTGATCTAATTAACTATGTTTAGGCAGCAAAAAGTAGAAAATTTATTATTGTTCTCTCCTTCATATTTACCACATATTATTCCAGTCTTTGTCTCTTAGTCCAGGCATATACAAGAAAAATTTTCAAAGCATCAAAAATACTTAAATTATACTCTTGATTCAATTCTGCAAGACAGCTCATATCACAATCATCTTAAGCATATCTGGTATACCACTCATTCTCTCTATACTGCTCAAACTCCACATTCATGAAAATTTCTCTCTCTTGCTCATACTTATTACATTCTAGCATAAAATGTTCAATTGTTTCCTCCATTCCCCTATCACACTGCCAACATAATTCATTATTCTCATTCCCCCTTTACGTACATCTATTCGCACTCAATGCCTTACACCTCACAGCAATTAAGAGTTGGCTTTCAAAACTACTATCATAGAACATTTCACCCTTAGGAACATTCTTTCACATTTACCAGATTAGTGTGGGTTTTTGCATCATGCTAAGCATCCATTTGTTCAATTTAAACTATTTTGTTCACCTCTCCTCTTTTTCCACCTCTTGCAGTCCCACTCTGGTCCTCCAACTTCAACATTCATTAAAAGCCCGTCATCCACAGGTCTCCCAATTCTCACACAAACTATCTTTTACATTCTTAGTTTCCTGGCATACCCCTAACATACTTTCTCCCAATAGCTTAAACTCCGATTTCATTCAAAAAATTTGCTCTATCCACCTGTTATTCTACATTTTCTCTATTCTTACCTTATAATTCAACACAGCTTTCATCATTCTTTATGAAAATAGACTCCACCCTAGGTCACCTCTAATGGCTTCTGTTGCTGTCCAT
>JACJUY010000704.1:0-58516 GCA_014220935.1 Platorchestia sp. MABIK
GGAGGGAATTGCAGGCCGTTACAAAGGCCCCGACACTGTCGGCCCTCAATTTCAAGTTCAAGTTCAAGTTCAGTCGTCCAGCTGAGTTGAATCATGTTCGAGATTTTCAGAAGCTCGTTGAGTAACTTTTTCTTGATTATTTTAAATGAAAAATCTATGCTTATTATAGCAGTGAATGCAATATTGAATTAATTCTTCCGTTTATGAATTTAAATGTTCTTCAAACTAATAACAAATAAGTTATTGACACGTTTATTTCTCTTCGAAACAGAAAGTGACGGTTCCAACAGATAATTTTCTACTGGCAGTATCTAGCATAACATTTGTTATGGAATAAGGAATAAATAAATGTTTTTTTTAGGGTTATTAATCATTTAAATATTTTTTCAGCCGTAAACTTACAAATATAAAAACAAGCAAGTTAATAATGTTTGACTGTGTTGAATCTAATTGTTTTTTTTTTATAAACAGCACAAATTTATGACAATGAATTTAAGGAGAATTTTTCTTTCAAGTGGTATAGAATCAAACCCATATATGTACTTTATTATATCTATTCTCAATAAAACTTCATATAGCCTAACCTTATGCAAAACTCAGATGCTTGCTGAGTCATTGAAAGACATAAGAAGTGATGAATTATCTGGGTCTAAGATTAAATAAAGAGTGGACTGCTGTTTTCATAGAAGAAAAAAATTTTAGAGAACATTAGTTATGCCAAAACAGAAAGGTAATCTTTATCTTGATTATCAATCAGTGCAAGAAGTAGAGATAGGCAACTTAAAGATTCAGGACAGTTGAGCCTTGATTGAAATTGCTCCTTTCTATTGTAGGGACTATTAAATGTGTCAATTTTTATTTAATTGTATCTCTCTTGTGTGTTTTTGGTGACCTCATAGGCACAAGTGTATTTTTTTTAGCATACTTTCCTTCCATTGATAGAATTTTTTTAATTCCTGTTGGCTGAAATATATGACCCTTTGTTGTATTTGTTATTTTGCTGAATGTTGAAGATACAGGGATTATATTTGTATGAGATGCATTGTAAGTTCAACTGACAACCCTGATAATATAGCAGTATTTTAAAGTTTTGTCCCTGTATTTTACAGAAAAGCAGATCTAAATATTCAAAGCAATCATGTTGAGATTTACCGCTCTTGGTTTTGGCCAAAGAGCCTTGCCATCCGCTCTCTGTCTGGGGCGCATGGCAGTGCAGCAGCCTGCAGTGTGTGCACCACGAGCTACCCTGCAGCAAACTATCACTAGGGGCCTAAGGTAATATCCTGTTCTTATTTTTCTTGACTCCTATCCTGATTTTAATGATGTTGCATTCATTTAATTTATTAGGTTAACATTTTTTAAAGTAATTGACACAATCTAAATTTATGGGTTTCTCATTGTTGCAATTTCTATACAAACTATCCAGTCATAATTATATACTGTATGTGAAATATATCAAATTAACATTTTCTAATCAAATGTCTATTTCAGATAGTGCTTTTTAACATAGAAAAGGCTATTTTATATCTGTAAGCATGGTTCATTTTAGCTAGTCAGGGAGGGGGAAATTAGTAATTGTAGTGTACTGTTGTGTTTTCCTTTTTGGGAAATAAATTGTATAGAATTTTGGTAGTATATTGGCCTTTAAAGCTTTAGTCATGCCTTTTTCTCTTTCTTTTTCTATGTTCAGCCTTTTTACTTTGTAATATGTTCAGCAATGTTGAAGTTCTGCTTATTACAATTTTAAAGAAGAATCACTGAACCTAACCTTAACTTTATTTTAACCACATTTTATCTTACTTGCATAGCAGCTTTAATCAAATAATCCTAAATGGTAAAAGCTGGCATAAATGAAGTTCTTCAGTAATTCTGCTTTTCATTTCAGAGAGGCTCCCAGTAGAGGATCCTTCACACGACGCCCAGTGAACGTTCAAGTGCAGGAGGTGCAACATGGTCTAAAGCGGAAAATGGGGCGTAAGTGCTC
The DNA here is from genome assembly GCA_014220935.1 of Platorchestia sp. MABIK. NCBI lineage: Eukaryota > Metazoa > Arthropoda > Malacostraca > Amphipoda > Talitridae > Platorchestia > Platorchestia sp. MABIK. The sequence goes on from JACJUY010000704.1 coordinate 1,985, forward strand.
TAAACAGGACTGGCACAAAACATTTAGTTGTTGATGAAATTTTTCTCCCTGTTTAGAATGAGCCATATAATCTCTAATGTAATCAGTGCTCTGAGATTATTTGAAACAAACTGTTGAATGATCAAAGTGCGATCAGTTATGCTGTTTTTATACTTCTCTTAATTTGTTGCTCCATATTATTAAACTTTAAAGTTGAGTATTTCACTTCATAAAGTAATTATTAACCAACATGAAATATCAGTATCATGCTTTGCAATTCTTTGTTGTCCAATTACCTAAAATGAAATTTAATTTTGGGTTATTGTACTACCCTGTACTTTTTCTTAAGAGGATCAATGAATGAGCACTTGAAATAAAACTTCTATGTATGCTTCGGCTTCAGCATTAGTAATTTTCTAGTTGTAATTTTTTTGTTTAGATGGATATCTTTTGAATAGTTTTGAAAGTTAATTTACCACAAGCATGACAATTGTTTCAAATAACAATTTTCAGGTCTAACAATTAAAAATATTTGCCATGTAAGGTTAGTAAACTGCAAAGCTTCTATGGCAACCTAACAGGAGAAGAATGAATTCGGAAATTGGAGTGAAGGTAGTAAAGCACATTAGACTGATATGCATGTGTTAAACTGATATTAAATATAGTTTGTCTGGTGTTGCTATAGAGTAAAGGTTAGAGTGCATTGTTGGAGCAATTTTTGCCTGGAACTGTTGAAGGTTAGAGAGTTTTTTTTTTTTGAGAATTTGTGCCTGGAGCTTTCTAGAAAAAATTGATTATAGTTGGACATTTTCAGAATTTTGAAGTTATTAATGGAATTGTTTGTATAGCAGTTGTATCTCAAGTTAGAGATAGATAGATTTAATATGCCATCATGGATGAATAGATAAATTGATTGCACTGATTTTTTCTAGATACTTTGGCATGATAGGGTTGACTTGGTGCATAATTTGAAGGGATTTTACACAAAGTCAGTACTTGGGTTGAATTTCTCTCAATAAAAATGATGTATATCAACAATATTTTAGTGAACTTATTCTGGTGACATGACTGTACAACACTGATAGCTCTTGTGGTTTGTGTGCAGCAATGGAGGTCGGTCAGCTGGCTGCATGTGGTGGTGCTGTGCTGGGCCTGGGGTCCCTGTGCTACTATGGCCTTGGTCTTGCCAATGAGCCTGGCGCTATTGACAGGGCAGCGTAAGTTTGCGTGTGCAGAATTTGTAAAGTGACCGAGATTTCTGTATTAACTGAACTGCCCATGACCTGTTGGGTCTGAGTAGGTGCTTGTGTAGCTATTTCTGATAAAAATTCAGAAAAAGAATACAATGGTGGGTATCCAATTATTATTTTTGAGAAATATCATAAAACTAAAATGTTGGCTTTAAATGCTCATGTAACTATTTTTGGGAAGTATTCAGAGATCAAATCAAATATTGGATCTGAATGCTTATATGTATAACTGTTTTGGAGAAATAATTTATTACACTGAAAAATGGACATTAGTGACAAATTTTGTCCTCAAGACAATTTGTAGGAATTTGAAACATTGCCCCTTGTTTGTATAACAAAATTATGTTATATTTTGCCTTGTCTTATAACTGAAATTTGAGGATAAGTTATGAGAAGTGAGCAAATGACTATCCAAGCAAGCACACAAACTTTATTAATTTTGTAAGTACATGAACTAAACAGAGTTAAGGAAACACACATCTTGAAGTTTTAAGTATAATAATAAAATTGAATTACTGAAGTAGGTTGAGAGCTGAGCAAGGGGATGTCCTGAACATAACTTGGTAACTGGAAATCTGAGGTTGATTGCTTTTTATTTATACTTCAGCTGCCGAGTTACCAAATTTTCGCGAATTTTAAGGCATGATTGATCTTTGCCAAAATTTGTGAGGAGCACTGATTGAGTATAACAGACATAAGGAGAAAAGTTTCTTATCAGCAAAGCCATTGGGACAAATTGTGTTGTGTGGTGACTTGAGGGCGTCTCAGAGCATGCGTTGGGAGAATAGTAAGCAACAAAGAAATTGAATAGGCTGCTACTGTCACCGAACTAAGGGATGACATCTATGGGGAAATGTATGCACTAGTGGAAGTTCAAGCAGAAGCATGCCAATTTAGCTGTTACTGGTGCACTCTTGAACAGCGTGCAGACCACTGGCTGCTGCTAAAATTTGATCTTGTCTTTTCCAAGTTTTCTTAATTTTACATTCTTACCGAGTCTAGGCACAAGAAAAAAGGATTTTGAATTGGTTGGTCATGTTGGTTTAGTATGTCATATTCATGCTATTGAACTCTACTTTGAATAAGAGCTCATTATTTTTAACTAAATTTGCCAAAAAAGTGTATACTTGTATTCTTTTGATTTCTTGGCAGGTATGTGTTATGAGTCTTAGTATTATTAGGTTATGATAAATTTATGATAGTATTGCCCATGTGAGGCATGAAGAATATTACGTTGATTCACAAGTACGGAACACGCTTGATTTGCTGACTGTTTTGGTTTGCACAGAGTTTGGCCTGAGTACGTGCGGCACCGCATCAGGGACACCTACATGTACTTCGGAGCATCAGTGGCTGTGGCTGCGGGTTCTGCTGTGGCTGTCTTCCGCTCTCCTGCCGGCCACAGGTTCTTTGCCTTCTGCCAACGTCGGCCCATTCTTGTAAGTGAATCGTGTGTGCAATGCTGTTACAGTGGCTGTGGAACAATGAATAAGTTTCTTTTCCAGGATATGATTAACTGTATGGACCACTCATGATGTGTTGGCTCAGGTGTTTGTTTAGTTCAACTTACATTTGGAAAATTTTCTCTACAAAATGGATGTCTGGAATAGATTCCATCCATAATACAGGGTGTTGAACTTCGTCCTCTGTAATCCCTCCAAGCTGTGAGTGGACGATGCCAACCATCCACTCCAGATAATCAGTTTTGAAAGTACATTGCTAATATTACTTGCATCTCATTTATTGAATGTTGATTCTTGCGTCAATAGTGCTGTTATAGCGTGAGGTCTACCGCCATATATCGCCTGTCCAGGTGCAGTTTCAGATGTACAAATTGTTAATTGCTGAATTAAATGTGGGGAAATAAGTAATATCCATTAGTAACCTAACCTTATTCTATAGTAATAGCTAGCGGTAGATATTGGGCTATAGTATGGTAGACCTCCCGCTATATCAGCACTCAAACATTTGTGTTGTACCTGCAGTCAACGGTGGGGATCTTGGCAGCGGTGATAGGCACGGGGCAGACGATGATGGCAGTGCCGTACAGCCCCGGCCTGGGCACCAAGCAGCTGCTATGGCTGCTCAACTGCGGCGTGCTGGGCCTCGTGGTCGCCCCCGTTGGGGCTCTAGGAGGAGCCATTGCCCTCAGGGCCGCCTGGTACACTGCAGGTGCGTATCGCCGCGGCACACTTCTCTATTGGATGTTTTTTCCGTGGAGGTTTCAATGTCAGCTTTCAAAAATGGGCTGTTTTTGTGCTAGGTGATTCAGAAGAAATATTTAAAGTTGGTCTATGTGGCTCAAGATTGTTCGCAGTTTTGTAGAATAAAATGTCAACTATGATGATCAGTGGTACTTCTGAATTTTGTTGAAATTTTACATACCCTTATGCATGGACAGGATTTGCCACAAAAGAAAATGTTGCCCAATTTTAACATATTTATTCTTCGTAAATCATCAGTAGTAGGAAGATGGGTTTAGTTCAATTGGTTGCAAAATTTAGTTATTAATATCAGCTCCAAGCCTCTAATTTTCAACCACGACATTCAGACTGGCTCTAATGTTACGAGTTAGACCATTTCCTTCTGACTTGCATAAGATTGAAGCTTTTTGAATTCGTTCTCACTTTACACCTTCAACATTTGTTTGGGCTCACTCCTCCTCAGGGGGATACAACTATTGTATCTATGGGAATTAGCACTCCCAGAGTAAAATTGTGAGGGCCCGAGCTGAGAGTTAGGTAGGCATTCTTTTTGTTGAAATAAAAATGTTTTTTTTTGTATTGTTAAGGACCACCTTTTTTTTTTGGTTTACTTCTGTCCTGTTTTTCAGCACCTCTGACTTTCTTCTTCAACTTTTATCTTATTTCATGAACTTCTTTCTCAACGTACTATTTTTATGCCCCTATTGCATAGATTTCTCATTCTCTTATCTCCATACTAAATAGTGCCTTCCTTCTTTCTCTCTTCGATACGCTCTTTTTTGTAGCGGTTAGGGAGGCTTAAACTAACTTATAATCTAATCTTGGGCTCACTCTGTAAAATGACCTCCATTGTATGCACTTGTAACTTACTCTAAATGTGACCCTCACTGAAATGTTTTGCATTCAGCCAAGTTGGGCTTTAGTATCATGCAATTGAAGAACGTAAAGTTTCATAGTTTCTTAATTTCGACGTTGCTGAAGTACATAGGTGGTGGTTTTTAGTTGATCAGTATTACTGTGAGTAAAAGTTTAGGATCGGAATTTGCACTTTCTTAAATTTCACATCGAGTCAATTCGGATACTTATATCTTAAAACTTTATCTATAAGTATTTTGTACATGGAATTATATTAGTCCAGTGTTAGTCAATAAATGAAAATATTGGAGAAATTCACTTTCTTTCAATTTACTTTCAATTATTCTGTGTCACTGTGGTGCCTCAGTAAATTCATTATACTCTTCATTGCCTCATTTTTTGGGGGGCTGGTTTGGGAAATTAAATTTGTACTATTTTTTACTTTGAGAATTTGTTGCGTGTTTTGCTTCTTGGCTTTGGTCAATAGCTGTGTCATATTTATCTATCAACTATCTTCCTATAAATTGTCCTGGCACGACTATTTTAACTATGAACCTTAATCCCCATTATTAAAGATTTCAAAACTATATGCACTCTGATAATATCACCTAGAAATTGATCTATGAGTAACCTATTGTCTATGCTCTGAACTTGTACAGATGGGTCCATGCAAGCTACATGCAATAGTAGTTAATTGTATCAAAGATCACCTTATTTTTCAAATGTGGGAGAGATTGTGGGAGGTAAAATGGTACATGAAGCTACATGCTACGGAAGTTAATTGTACCAAAGATTGCCTCACATTCTAAATCTGGCAGGGATTGTGGGAGGTCTGTCTACGGTGGCTGCGTGCGCTCCCAGCGACAAGTTCCTGAACTGGGCGGGGCCGCTGGGCATTGGGCTGGGGGGCGTGTTTGTGGCGACCCTGGGCAGCATGTTCGTGCCCACCACCTCCACCCTCGGCCTCTCCCTCTACTCCATCTCGCTGTATGGCGGGCTTATCCTCTTCTCGGCCTTCCTGCTTTATGATACACAGAAGGTAGCGCTTGTGTAGCAGCTTCACTTTATCATGTGCCGAAGGTTGCACTTGTGTAACAGGTGTACTTTATCTTGAGCAGAAGTCAACGCATGTTTCAGAGTTTTTATGATACGGAGAAGGCAGTGCATATACCACAACCTTTATCAAATTCAGAAGGCAACGAGTGGTATCGTAGCGTTTTTGTTATGAACAAGAGTCCATGACATTCTTTTCAAAGGTAACAGATATTTTAGCTTAATTAACTTAGTTTTATTTCATTTTGTTATTGTTAGCAGATATGAGAGTTAAGAGAATTTTCTCCAACTTGTGTGCTATGATTAATCATGGTGTTGGAGATGTTCAAAGCAATACATTCGACTCCTATTTAGGTTCATTAACATCTGTTCTGATGCCTTATAATTTTAATAAGGTCACTATTGCTTTCGTAATATTTAACTTAATTTTGTGATAATTATTTTGGAGATCACGGAGTTGTAGTAGAAGTGTTCATTTTCCAACGTCTCTTTTTTGTTCGGCTCAATAATGATGGCGTATGACCATACTAGAATTGAGAACTTACTACAGAATCATGACCAATTAGTGGCCTTGTTCAGCGTTTCCATTAAAGAGCTAGAGCTATCGATGAATGCTCACTTCGGTTTTGAAAAGACTTGAACTGGATTTGATAGTGAGGTCGCCGAATGTAGATATTTCATGATTCATCAGTGATAACCTTTACTGTCTCGAAAGTATAGGCCATTCCTCCATCGGAATGGAAAATTTTTTGTTGGGGTAGCGCAGATGAGATAATTTTACATCTCTCGAGTGGTCGAAGTATTCGTTCTGTCAATCCTGACAGACATCTGTAACCTTGAAATATATGTTTGCATAGCTGGAAAAGGATGTATGAAGAACTATTACAAACCCCGCGTTATTTTTTAAACCTTGACTCAATTCAAATTGAGGCTTAAGCTAAATTCTTAATAATAATCAGGATTAAAAATTTACGGTGATGTTGACAAAGCGACAAGCGATTGCATCATCCCTGCCTATGCGCTGATGAGCCCCTTGTTCTCATTCCAGATCATACGAAAGGCTGAGACGCACCCCGTGAGCAACCCATACTCTGCTAATATGGGCTGGTCCGTGGCTCCCTTCGACCCCATCAATGCCTCCCACCACATCGTCATGGACGCCCTCAACATCTTCATCAGGATGGTCCAGATCCTGGCCATGGGCGGCGGCAGGCGCAAGTGAATGCGCTTTCTATTCCCATGAACTCTTATGTTAGGCAGAATCGATGATTTTATTGCGCTCTTTCGTGTAGTTATGACGAAACTTGTATCCACAATAGTTTTCGAATAAAAATTTCATCACGAAAAATATGTATACACTAAAAGAAGATTAATTCTTGATTCCTTTCGAATTCGACGGTGTGAAACTAGGAGATAGCCAAAAACATTGATTTTTTGTCGATTTTAATAACTTTGAAAAAGGAAATTGTATTTGAACGTCTCCCCTAAACAGCTAGTTCATGCACCAACACCGAGGTACGAGGCGCTTTGATTGAAGTGTGATATTTGTTCAGGTGCAAACTGTGATTATAGGGATAGAAGCGGAGGATTCTTATTTTATATTTGAAAAGGCGAGAACATTTTGTGGCCAAATATGAAAATATGTTTTAACAGATTGGTGAATTAGTAAGTTAAATCGGAGGTAGCTACGAGGCGGCTACATCATTATGCATAAAGTTTTGTGAGATTTTACCTTGGGTATCGTTTCTGTTTTTTTTTTATTGGATTACAATGCCATTGTAAAGCCTTCATTGTGAACAATCTATTTATTGATTTTAAGACACGTGAACGTTACTCGTGATTTTTCGGTTTTTGAGTTCAATTATGTTATCGTGGGATGATTTATTTCATGTTATTAGGCTCTATTCCATTGGTTGTGCTCGTCGCTCAGGCAAAGAAAAACCTATATAATTGGTTTCTTCATTTGCAAGGTTACGACGTCTGACTGTCGTATTCATTTTGTGTACATAGCATTGCCAGGTTTGTCGATCATTTAAGTTAAGGAGGAAAGTAAACTATGTCTCACGAGCTCGCTTGTCCTTGTCCGTGATTCTTAGATCTCAATTAAATAGTGGACCCGAAAAACTGACATGAAACAGATGTCCATGAAAACGCATTTCGCTTGGTTGTCAATCGACTTTCATTTCCTTCAATAAAAAGGGACACTCTGAGCTGACCTGTCTCATCCAAGTAAAGATTTGCACGTATGCCAGCAAAAATATCATGGAGACTGAAATTTCGCCAGTGTATTGGTAACGTTTGCCTCTTACAAGGGAGGTGTAGTGATAAGTTATTATTCAAGGCCCCTCGAATCATACGGTACCAAGCACCACTTATTAAAAAAAAATGAAAATGACTTCAAAGTTTGGAAGTGAGGCGTAGTGGTGAGTCGCCTTGGCTTGCATTGATTTTGGATCATTTTACTCGTTCAAAGCCTACGACTCTGTCTCCAAACGGGCAGGCTTTGGAGATGACGGTATTCATAACTCGGTAGCACTATGGCGCTTGGGCCTCAATTGTAGATGGTCCTTTCTTGCTTGCGAAAGATAATCGGGCAAAAATTTTCTGGCCAAGAACAAGAGCGGGAGCTGTACGTTGTAGTGAGTAAGGAGTGAAGTGCACGTCAATTACAAATGTGGAGTTGGAGAAATATTTTCAGTCGATGTTAACTTAATTCTGATAGTCCATTGAATTGCCTCATGAAAAGAATGTCACTATGTTGCTTGTTCGGATTTTAGAATTTAAACGTAAATGTTAGCCCAAGAGCTTATTGATCTAGCCCCATTTTAATGCTTGCAAAAAAGCACCATTACTTCTGCTGTGTAGTGCTCGGTGTGGTATTACCTACCGTCAGTGACCATGATTCTAGGCGTAAAAAATGGCTTCACAATGGAGTATCAAAATAAATACTCCCATGTCATGGTAAAAGTATTTCTGCTGATGAATACACTAATTCAAGATCATTCGTTTTGTAGACACTGTTCTTTGGCATTACTCTACTCATTTGCGTCTACAAATTCAATGTCTTCGTATTTATTACGCATTCAGAATTGCTGCCATAGGAAATGACGTATTGAAAAGCATCTGTAATATCTGGATTTTTTTCTTCTTAATTGACTAAATCTGTGCCACAGCTCTGAAATTAACCAACGTAAGCATCAAATGCGGTATTGCATTCCTGTCTGTACGCAAAAACACTAATTTTCCTGAACAAGAAACGTTATTTTGATGTGCAGAAGTAATGCAATACCTGCTTCTTGTCACTTACTTGTTGTTATTGAAACTTTCTCTTCAAATACCACTGGGCCTGGAAACCTCAGTTGATGTGCATTTTTCGGTGATCGCATTCCGATGAAAACGAATGCGAATTGGGATGAATTGGATTTTTTTTCTACACATTTTGTACTTCAGTAAGGAAAATTAGTTGTATAATTTCATTAGGTGAATTCGTTGAGATATCTTAATCAGCTCAGAACTATTCAGTACTTGCTAATTTTTTCAGTACTGCTGCAATTTTAGAGCCTCCGACTGCACACATAACACTGCATCGCCTTGAATTTTTCCTATATATTCAGTATAAAAAATTAGTAAGTAAAATTCACAACGCATCTTTGTTGAGGTATCTTATTTAACTCAGAACTATAACTCGCTATATTTTTTTCTTACTGCTACTACTTCTGAGCCTCCAGCAGCTACGCAAGACATCGCATTGCTCCCACCCCGCAGTAGTGTTGCCAGCGCGCTGGGAATCTCAGCAAATGATGCCATCACTCTCAGATCCGGGCTATCACTGTCACATTTCGTAATTTACACTCTCATTTCGGGGCAAGTTCCCCTAAAAGCAGGCTCTGGGTGTGCCGTCGTATGGAAGGGCTGCACCAATTCTACATGTCATTGCAGCCTGCGGTGGTCACAAGGAAAGCAGTATGGTCGATAAAAATATAATTCATGTTTACGGTGTAAATACAGGGTGGTCTAAAAGTAGGTGGACAGTGTGTGAAATAGCTTTGTGTTTCAGTTATACTATTACAATTGTGTACATTATAACTATTTAATTTGTGCAATGTTATTGACAATTTTATTACTACAATTTTTTAAATTTGTGCAAAAGTATTTGTCAAAGCGTAAGTGGCAGACTCCAAAGCTGTGTAAATTGTGATGGAAAATAGTTTGAGTACCTGCGTTTATTAAATTTTGGGGCATTTGTATAATTTTTTCCATAAAATTTAATTGACAAAGTAAAAATTGTGTTAGTACATATAATTGTATGTATACTTAGTCTCAAAATAAATGTTTTCATTAACTGTCTACCTACTTTTGAACCACTCTGCATTTACCTCGAAAATACTGTTGTTTTCTGATTAAAATTGTGAACCTTGGTCTTATTTGGTTGTTTATCATTACCATTGCTGTTTCATTTGAGCATCTTAAGATTGGGGGATTTAGAACATGAAAACCATCGTCCGAGGAGTAGTACAATGAATAAGGTAAAAGAATAAAAATAACGCTGCACATGCCACGTTCAGTTGAAATGCAAGAACAATTTACAAATTTAATAACTTTACTTACTTATTTACCAACTTAAAATGCAAGAACAAAACTAATGTTTGGAAGATTATACTTTTATACAAGCGTGATGTCATTTCAGTAGATCATGTTTTTACTATTTATCAATAACGGTATACATTTGAAGTTACTATTTCAAAATGTTTTTCTTACAACTAAGCATTGCATTATTTTTAACTGAATATCAGTCTTAATGTCCTAGTTCATTGAAAAAGTTGTGAAAAATACTAAAAATGAGTGTGTTCGCACAATTTTTGTACAACTGTATGCTTCTGAGAAAGTGAGGCATCAGCGCCAAAACTGCGAGCGTCAATACTACATATTCAAATGCAAACAAGAACTCGCAACTTTTGGTCTAAGTTAATTAAATGTCTGCGAGCATGCGGTCACATTATGCTTATGAACATGAATTATGAATATCATACTTACATAGATATGAGCTGTTTACAGTATTTCCTGGAACTAAATTTGTGTCCAGCCCCAAATGTATAAACTTATTTCCTCGCAGGACTCATTCATTGCCCTGAAATTAGTACTTGCTTTTAGAAGATTATTTTGCACATTGATTTCAAGAAATTCACTCCAGATTACTTTTTTTGGTGGATTTATTGTCTGACGTTATTATTCAGTTTCGTCATTTTTACTGACTTGTTATTGAATAGTCGAAACTTTTTTGCTAGCAACGCCGGAATATTTTTCATTTCCCTTTGATTTCTATCAATTCATTTCCTCAAATTTACTTTCAAATTATTATCGAAAAGATGAGTTTCTAAATGATAAAGAAGAACGCATTGGGTTGAAATGTCCCTCGTCTGAGGTAGTCAAAAGATTTAATTTCTTACATCTTTTTTATTGGCTCCACTATTACACTCGAGTTTATCAAACAGATTTTAAGTTTCCAAACCCAAGGAGAAAGATTGAGTGAGTGGAGTACAGCTCAGTGAGCGGAAATTTTTTTTCTAACTTCTTTTATTAATTTTCTCTGATAGTTATTTTCACCTGAGTACAGAAATTGCGTGAAGTTATTGTATGGACTGCGAAAAAAAAACAAGCGCTGAACTGGGGATGAACTACATGGGTCATCAATGTCCAAAGTGAAGCGCATTGCTCCGCGTTCCACAAAGACTACTATTGACGTACAAGCTATTAATAAACAAAAAATTTTCAATCGTGGTATTAAAACGACAAATAATTAATGCCTGCTGATCTTGTACTTTCATTCATAGTTTTGATGCGAGTTGCATTTAATTAGGGATAAAATGCACGTACGATTTTTATGTCGTTCCTCAGCAACTTCTTTGCCAGCCTGACGGCAAGCATTTTTATGCATGGAGACTACTTTTGTATGAACATTTCATAATCAGCCTTGCACTAGTGACTGTTAAATTCCATCAAATAACTGGGCATTCTCCGAAGTTTTATATTGGGTACAACCCATGTATGATTGTTGCATTGAGATACGCTTCCCTGGTGTTGCGTTGAGATTGGTTTTCCTGGATTATTCATAACTTCAGCGTAAATTCGAACGCTTCTCAATATCAGTTTTCTAAAATACAATGAAAGCTCAAGTAGCTTAATCAAAATTTTCCACACAGTTTTCTGTTTTCTCGTTCAATGATAAATTTTTCTGATCAATGCATTCATAAGCCTAACGAACTCTTGTTTGTTGGCTCGAAGATCAAATGCTAGCCCAAACTATGTATTCTATCAGACTGTATTCACGTTCTTAATTCCCACTATAAGCGACAGTTGTCCCTAATTTCTCCTTAGATTCTGAGAGAAAAAATGAGATTCTACCTCGCCTCCATTCGACGGCTCACTAATGAAGGCACATTTGGGCAAGCTTTTCCTAGCTCGTTTTGAGGTGGCAAATAAAGAGTGGCGCCCCAGCTGCTTCAGGAGGCCTAATAATTAAGCCAAGCTTGCCCAGAGCTCCATGTTAATCCCGGGATTTTATCTGCGGCTGGAGCACGAATGAGCGCATGAATAACTTATGCGGCGAGAAAGTATAGAGCCTCATCTCATCTTGGTTAATAAAAGTAGATTTTAACGATTCTATGTACTTGTTTTACTAAATCATCTTCACTGGGGAATGTAGCCAGCATAAATTAATGTACTCCTGAAATAGAGCAATAATTTCATTGGTGAAAATACACAAAATGCCGAGTAAAACATAACATTGCCAATGCAAAAATTGTCGGATCTGATAAATTATGGTTGGTCTATCCAATTGAATTTCAAGATAAAATTCGTGTCCACATATTATTGCCGTGTCCTCAGATCTCACTATAGGGTTTAAGAACTAAGATCATGTTTTCTCGCAATCTTTTATTCAAACACTGGCATAATCTGTTATGATACCCATCTGCGTCTACCAACTAAGGATCTTTATGTTGAAAATATTTTAAAACCAAAGACTGATTTCTGCATCAACTCAATTGAACATTAACTGTATTTTAATATACAATTAGTAACAGAGTGAAAGTCCACTCCTTCAAACTACCGAAATTAGCTTTGAGATACGGACTCAGCAGTGCGAATATTTGTTTCAACATTTCATTCGTGTCGGATGTCAAGTTACTCTCGTGTGAAAATTTGTTTGTGACATCCCGGAGTGCGTTGTGATAGCATCATTTAGGTAGCCAATTGCACGAATTTTTCCATTCGGTTTTTAAAATGTTTTCGATTAGCGTTATGCAACAATCACTTCCTTGTTCCTGACTCTGGTAATTTTTTTCCTTTACTTTTTCACGTGCCAGTGTTATTTACGTATAGGAAATATCTTGAATTCATTGAATGGTGAAATATTTTTTCCGAGCTGGTCTCTTGGTATACTGGTTGAAACTTAAGTATGAGAAGATGCTCTAGAAGATGCTCAAAGTTCTACTATGTTGACCTTTTTAGGCTTAGATGCATAATCATTTACGGCCACCATTTTTTTTCTCTCAAAAATGATCTCCCGATGTCGCTAAAGCGTAAGATCATATTTCAATGTAAGTAGGCGGTAAAAAAAAGTTTTTCATTAATGCGTCATTTGTATTATATATATGTGGATATACCTTAGATGTTTGCGCATATAGTTTAAATGCATCATCAACTTTAAAATAATTCAACAAAGGAAATTTATTTTAATGATCTTCTCTCAATTATATTTTTTTGGACAGATGACAGAAGTATTGTGACACCTCCATATATTATCAACCAAGAATCTTTAAACAAAGGCATTTTAAAAACCAGTGATTAGTGTCTTCATTTAAAATAAACTGTAACTTCCATTCTTTTTTGTCATGTGCACCATCTGCTTCAAACAAAATCCGCGGATTGCTCTAGAGTTTTTTATTGTACATAGAGTAATCATAGTTTCGTCCTAATCTTTCCAGTATACTATTAAGAAAACTGTTCTAATTCATTTGTACATACCCTGACCCCTAATTTTTGCCTCTAAGGGACTCAGGCAACACTCTCCAAACACTTTGTGTTTTCAATAAAAACTACATCGATGAGTACCATTTCCCCACTCTGATAACACAATTGCTCAACGTGTAATTTTGAAAAAGTTCCAGGTGTTCTTCATTAACTTCCCGTAATAGTTTACAGAAAAAATAATTCAAGTTGAAATTTGTTCAGTTTTTCTTCTCTTCTGTAAATTCTCATGTGCGTAGATTATCTTGGACTCCGATGAAGATATCATCCAAGATAACATGTCCAGTAACACCTGAGCAAGACAGAGCAGTTCTCACCCTCCCACCAGTTGGCAATTGGCTTTCGAAGGAGGTGAAAAAATCCATGTATGTCGTGCATTATTTTCGAGGCAATAGTAAGAGAAATCCAATGAAACTTAAGAGATATGTTGTAGACACGTTCTTCGCATCCATATACCTACTTCTGTGAACCCCAGTTTTGACAGTTCCGAGCGTCCCTCGTCTTAAAAGTGCATATGCTGAAAGGAATAACTTCATTTTAAAGCATTGTGAACATATTTTAATTTCTGTGGCATTCCATCGAGGTTGAATACTCTCGTCTTTAGTGAGAGGGTGCGCCTTACTTACATACACATTCATTTCCGAGCCATGAGGTCTCTTTGTCTATTATGACATGACGTCACCATTGGTCTTTCTCTGAGCAATCAAAGCTGAAGGCAAAATTATGATATGGTGAGGTATATTCAATTGAACTTGTGGGCAAAATATGCTAGGAGGAAATTTCTTTTGGGAACAAAATTCCACAATTGCTTAACACTTTGAAGGAAAATTCATTTAAGAATTAAGGTAATAGTAAAATTTGCTCTGCGTTTACGTGCGGATTTCAAATGTGAAATTTTCGAATGCGTTAATCGTTTTCTTTTTAGACATTATTGAACGAAATATTGATGCAAAACAAATGCAAAAACAGATGATCGTTCGTTGCGTATGTTGAAGTTATTGTGTACATTAATTCAAATTTACTCAAATTGTAATAGTTATATTTTTAGATTGTCGTCCAAGTTATTTTTACCCAACGTCATATTCAGGAGAAAATGTCAGAATTGCTCCTACCTTAATTACAGTTCATAAATTTAGCAAAATCTGAATACGAGAGCAGTTTCCAGAGAGATCTAGTGTGGAGAATTTTTTCACTCATAATTTGAGTCACGGAACCATTCAATTACGAATACACAACAAGGTTTATGATGGAGCAACTCAACTATGAGTACATTTTTTCACATTTCTTCGAGACAACTGATTTTTTTTCTGTTCTGATGCACGGGACAAGTTATCTAAGCAAGAGTTCATCCTTCATCTAGACTTTGTAAAATGAATGCTGGGTCATAATGTAACGATTGGAATCCCCGGTGTCAGGCACTGTTTATTTACAGCTATGACTTAAACTTCATTTTCCAGGAAATATTTTGAGTGCCACGATGACTGCAAGATCCGAAGTGACCATAACAAGGATTGCTGTCGTCGCCGTCTTCAGTTTCATGTTCGGAATCGCTGGTGAGACTGCGCTTCATTTGCGTAAAACAGGGTGCTTCAAAAAATATAATCCCGCTTTGAACTGTCATAAAAATTATTTGCAGCCCACAAGTTTATATTTTTGGAAAAAATGAAGTTGAAATCCGATCCGACTAGTAAGTGTACTATTTGATCAAAATAAATGGGCCAAAGGTTAGATTCAATGTTCAAACTGTTGGTGTTCAGCATCGATGTAAATCAATAATAATGTATATTCACTCTGCTATGGCACTGAAACGAAATTTCTTATCTATGCTGCTGGAGGATCTTTGAGAAAATTTAATGGGTTGTTACCTAAACAGTTGTTAGAAACTGAGCAATAGGCAGACGTCCGTTTAAGCCTATAAGATCGTAAATAAGTTATTAAGTGGCACTGGAAATTAGAGAATGTTGCTGAGGTTCAGAGGCTGGGAAGACTGAACATGGGCCCCGTAGAGTGTGCAGAAATCCCATTGGGCACCTTGCTGCGAAGTGCGTAATCAGTTGTGACCCGTAACCAAATATGTATCGATGTTGAAGACCTCCAGTTTGAACATTTAGTCTGTCTTTTGAAACATTTAGCTTGATCAAAAAACACACCTAATTTAGTTAAATTTAATTATTTTCAAAAATTCAAGTGTAGATTGGAAAGTAAGTTTTCTATGACAGTTCAAGTGGGTGTGCATTTTTTTGAAGTTTACTGTTTTTACTGTAGCCTCTGCAATTCGTTTTCATTTTATATGTAACTAAACTGTATGCTAACTATTGCTTGGAACAGTTCCTATCATGCATCAATTTTATATACATGAAACTGATTTATTTTATGTTGACAAAACTTTGTTAATTTTCAGTGTACGAGGTCTCGACTGTTTTTGATGATGTTACGAGTACCGAAAAACAGGAGCCGGCGACGTCTTTCTCAAAGTCAGACGATGATTTCATCAACAGTGAAGTCAACCCATCTCAAATACGAGATAACTTGAGGTATTTTGGAGCTGTTGTCATGTTACATATTTCCGATAATCTTTTTTAAAGTATGGGTGAGTTTCCAGGTAGGAACAGTGAAGGTTGTTCAATTTTGTGTTAGTTATTTCTTAAAATTTATTTGGTGTTATTGTTAAAACTGAAGTTTTTGATTTTTACCACCAACACCTTTCACTATGCTTCGACAAAAAAGAAAACTGACATCTATGTCAAGTAATTTCCGATCATGGTAAGCAGTGATACCGACATAACCGGTGCAATGTCCTCGGCAACAAGTGTGGATCTGCTCTGGAACCACCGAATGCGCGGCGTCGTGAGTCCAGGCCTAGCATAGTCTGAAATGTTCGGTACTCCTAATTCTTATAGTGGTTTTCAATCAAAAATTGGCTGATGTTCAATCCACAAATTATTCCTGGCATGAGGTTTCAAACATTGAGCTGGGGGGCTCACCTCCCCGTTGCAACTCTTCACAAATGAAATGTTTACAATCGGAGTTCGAGAAAATGCTGGAGAGATCCTTATAATTGAGACGACAGCTGTAAGCTTTCGTAAATGGTGAAAAAAGTACGCTGATGCACAAAAAATTTTTGTCAGTCACATCAACCTTGGCCTAAATTGATCTGGTGAAAGTGACAAGCTGGATGAGGACATAATTTCCAGTTCACACGTTTTGGAAGTGTTCATGAGAGGAAGAATATTTTTAGAATGATTTACAGTAATAAGACTGCTTTGATAACATTGTTTGTTGAACTTCATTTTTTACGAGCTAGCGCTACATACCGTCTTTAAATCCCCCACTCCGCACCACACTACAGACTACATGCAACTCTCACACTACACATCATCCATCAGTCACACTACCGACCACTCACCGCACTCACTGTGTCTCCTCACTATCTCTCCCACTCACCACATAGCTTCACCATCTCTCCCACTCACCCCATATCTTCACTATCTCACCCACTCACCCCATTTCTTCACCATCTCTCCCACTCACCGCACTGTCTGTGTCTCCTCACCATCTCTCCCACTCACCGCATATCTTCCCCATCTCTTCCACTTACCGCATATCTTCACTATCTCTCCAACTCATTGCATTTCTTCACCATCTCTCCCACTCACCGCATATCTTCACTATCTCTCCCACTCACCGCATATCTTCACCATCTCTCCTACTTATCGCAGATCTTCACCATCTTTCCCACTCACCGCATATCTTCAACATCTCTTCCACTCACCGCATATCTTCGACATCTCACCCACTCACCGCATATCTTTGACATCTCTCCCACTCACCGCATATCTTCGACATCTCTCCCATTCACCGCATATCTTCGACATCTCACCCACTTACCGCATATCTACACCATTCCGCCTAATTATGTACTCCTCTTACTACGCCTCGACCATTTGAATCGTCCATTTAACCTCAAAGATCTAATAACCTCAAAGATATGTAAGCATATTATTGCAAGGTTTTATTTTACTCGAAAAATAAAACTACCAAGAAACATGGCTGCCTGTGAAAAAAAGCTTCTTTTTTATCATTACGCTGCCTAATCTTCTGGAGAATTGAGCAGCGTAATGACAAAAAAGAAGCTTTTTCACGTGCAGCCATGTTTCTCGGTAGTTTTATTTTTCGGGCAAAATAAAACCTTGCAATAATTTGCTTACATATCTTTTACCTGAATAGTTCTTAGATTTGGAAAATTTGGAACTGAAATACCGATTCCGCTAGTTTCGTACAAAACCTTACAAGATTGATGACTCGGTCTTATTAAAAAAATTCCTAGTATTTTTTTTGATGCAGGTTTTTTCAGTTTTTTATTCGATGTCGAATATGGTTATTAATACTTTCAAGTCTTAAATTGTTTTGTTTCACGATTATTCAAAATCTGAAGTAATTACTTGATGAACGTTCAAAACCGCTGAATTTATTGAAGTTCAGTAATTTTAGACTGGGAGGCACACTGAAGCAAAACGCATCCCCGTTTAAATTGCTGCTATTGAATTGTTCCTTTCAATTTAATCAAAATCTTGGGCAAGGCAACACAATTGGAAATTCCGTAAATTCTATTGTTCTTAGGTACCTGAGTCAAGGCCCTCACGTAGCGGGCACTCCCGAGGAGCGAGCTACAGCGCAGTGGGTGGCGGACCAATGGACGAGCCAGGGGTTGACGGATGTCCACATAGTCCCTTACTACGTCCTGCTTTCGTATCCCGATAGCAGCAACCCCAATAGGGTGAGAATCTGTCGTGGAACATTGATTAGTAAACATCAATTAAGGACCTTAATTTTGAGAAATTGTTAGAAACCAATATGTTATACATTTTATGTATCAACTTTCTTGGAAATTAAAGTTTTTTCATTCAAGGTAGCTATGGCAAAATTAATCTTGGACCCAAACCTGATACATCCGCTTAATGTTATAAATTAACTAACTTGGAGCCGTAGTAATAACGAGAATTCCCATCTAGGATGTGAAAAGTAGCGAGGAACTCAGATCAAGAGACTAGCTAATACTTATGGAGTGGAATCTTGATAGGAGAAGCACAAGTGAAGTGTTAACGGAGACTCTTTGAAGAGTAAAATTTTTTATTATTGAATGAAATTGAATGGATGATTGGTTAGACAGGTAAAGGAGACAATTTCCAGTATCCTTTTCTGAGTGATCATAACTATCAAAACCTTCTGAGAAGTTAGAATGCAACATACATTGCTGTTCGTCCCAAGGTGCGGCTGGTCTCCACTGTGGATGGAAGCGTCCAATTCGAGTCATCGTTCCATCAAGAACCACTCTATGCACCGGAGGAAGCCGATGACCGAATTCTTGACAACTTCAACGCCTATTCAGCCGCTGCAACTGTCCAGGTGCTGCTACAACGTGTTAGTTTTGGGTCGCCTATTTTTGGGTGAAACATTTTAAAGCTCATCTTGAACTCGGGCTCTGGACGCCTGAGCTGATATGTGCTTGGGCCATATTTGTTTGTCTTCGCTCGACTGAAATTTTAACAAATTTTTGATGATTTATGTCAAATGATGTAACGGGTGAAAAATTAGCACTGTCCACGGACAGAAAATTATCCTCTTAAACATGTATTATCTGTTTGATAAGCACAATGGCTTTAAAATGAGCTCAACACTGAAGAGAGATGCATCTAGTTTCCTGATATTGTTTCTTTAATTCTTATACATATATGGCAAACACGAACGGTAGATGCGAGACTTAACCGAGCTATTTTTGTCTCGGGTCTTACGTACGCCATTAGAAACCATAAAATTCCTACTTCAGATCTGATAGATGTAGGTACTCAAAAATCTCATGCCATGGTTTTTGCTGATATTTTTGTGAACATTTCATCTATGGAAGTCAAATATCGTTTCAATCCGGAATTTTCAGTAATTATTTACTGTAAAATCATATTTCTTCAAGTTCATAGAGTAAACTTGTGTGGATGAATTGCCTTATTCTCAAGCCCAAACGTTGTGTGTGAACTTTGGCACAGCTTCGATGCATGTCCACTACGCACCCCCATTCAAACTTACTTTCATAAATTATTAGCGTGCTAATTTGCATAAAAACATTTTCTCTTTTCTTTTTTTATTTTATTTATTAGTATGCTTTGTTGTCAATGTGTATGATGTGTACGGAAGGCACTACCAACTTTGCCATCAGCAACAGAACAAAGTAATTTTTTTTGCAAAGTTAGGGTTTTTTTATCAGTTAATAAAGTCAAGGAAAAGGGAACCATTAATTGAACGGCATGGCAGTCAATATTAACGGTGAATCGCCTCTATCCCAAGACTAACAACATCATTTCATCACCGTAGACAACATGAAAGATTTACTACAGCAAACATACTGCAAGCATTTCATGGAAGATTTTCTGAATCAGGGGGACCTAGTGTACGCCAACTATGCCCTGGAGGAAGACTTCGAGGAGCTCAAGAACCTGGAGGTCGATGTGGCGGGCAAAGTGATCATCGCTAAATATGGCAAGAATTTCCGAGGAGACAAGGTGAGGTACGGTTAAATACGCCGTTGAACTCTGTCGAACAATGTTATAAAAGTAAAGAATTAATTCTACTTAACATGGGTTGCCTTTATTTTTTCCTGTCGGTGTCAGATTTTACTGAAAGTCGATGTGGGGGCTTAGCAATCCTCATTTTGCCGAATAACGGCAGAAAGTGAGAAATTTGGAATTTTTCTTAAAGTTAATCAACTTGCCGTATTATATTTGATCATGAGATAAATGCTCTAATTTCTATACATATTTTTATCGAACACTCCTAATATACTATAATAGTGTTTGCATCAGAGCATATCTTATTTATGATTAACTTTACTTTAAACGGAACGCCTTTTGTTGGAGACGTCATTCATTCATAACACGTGAAATTCAGTAGTAGGAACATTGGTCATTTTTTATGACTCGCTCAAGGTTTCAAGTTTGCTGCCAGCTTGATAACTGATGCATATTTATTTCTAATTATTACCTTGAACTTCACACACAGGGCTTTTCAAAAGTTCTTCAGGGAAACGATTAGGGTTTTTGAGAATAATGCGCAAATGAAAGCATGGGATTTATCCTAATTCTTACTTTACTGAGTTTACTGGTTGTAATATATTTCCGGAATTCAGTTAGTAATTCATAAATCATTCGCATTTGTTTTTATAAATGTCATATTGTATAGATCTACATATTCCGCATTTGGGTTCGGAAATTAAAAGTGTTAGATTGGCAAACAAGTCAATGAACAGCGATATGTCTCCGGAATTACGCTTGTGCTTCATTTTTTTTGCTTCTGTGGAAGTCAAAACCAACATTGGCTGGATGAAATTTTTTCTCACAAGTCTATGTACCCTCTAGGATAACGGGTGCTTTGTTTCAATCACGCCTGATACGAATCATCTTGTACATTTGTTTTTCAAGTGCCTTATTACTAACACCAGGACGCAATGACGGTTACCCCTGGTCAAGCCGGTACCCATTTCCGATACTTGGGTGGAGTGGGGAATTGGGGCTGAGTTCTCCCATTTCCCAACAAATTTTATTCCAGGTGAAGGCTGCGCAGGAGCGAGGTGCCCTGGGCATGGTGCTCTTCAACGACCCTGAAGATTACGCCCCAGAAGGGTGCGTATTGAGCCATTGTAATTATTCTTTTCTCCTCTGAAATGATTTTCCAAAAATTAAGCATCCTTAAAAAAAATTGCTGGTATTATGAGGGATGACATAGTCAAGATACTTATTATTTAAATTATTATAGACAGTAAATCTGAAACACCTAACGACTGATTTTTTACTGAGTTATAATTCATTCAAACGCGTTCTTTGAAGTGCACCGTATTTAATCTGTTGAGAGTGAAAACGTAAAAAGAAAATTACTCTGTAAAGCTAAGTGACGAAACTATTATCGCGCTGAAAATTCTCAAGTTATCACTATTTTGAAACACAGTGTGCTTGAAGCACATTTGTTTTATGATTTAAATTGTTCAATAAAATCTAGTTTGATTTACAAAAATTTAAAACGTAGCTTTTAGTTTGCTAGTTTCGATGATCAGCTCACATGAAGCGTTGTGTGCGCTTAGTTGTGTCAAATGATGTTTTCACAGTAGCCTGTGACTTCCCGAATGTCTTGAGACTCAGAGGCATGTGCTGTGGTTATTGTTTCGAGAGCTTATCTAGAGAGCTGGATGCCTTCGCTATTTTTGAGAGAGCTTATGCAGAGCTGATGCCTCCGCGTTGAGCAAAATACTAAAAAGATACGAAAAGAACAGTTCTTCAAAATTACCATCAGAGGAGTAGTTTTTGAATTGATTTTATTTACAAAATTTGTGCATTTTAATTTCCTCGGATACCATGAAAAGAAATGGAATTTTTTCAATTCAACCAGCATAAGCGAAAATTTGTACATGTGCCCATGGTTCTCTTGTTATTTTGAAAATGTGTACTTTCAATTTCCCTGAATATGCTGAAAATAAATGAAAAATTAATTCAACCTTCGGATGTGGCGAGTTGTACTAGTGCTCTTGGTCCTTCTATTATTTAGTGAATTTTTACTTATGAATGTCCATAAATTTAATGTAGGGAGTTTTATGTTCTCAACTAACCTGCACAAGAAGACAAGTTGCACCTGTACTCTCGTGGTTCTTATATTATTTGGGGAATTTATACGTATTTATGTCAAAAAATTTAATGTAGGGAGTTTTATGTTCTCAACTAACCTGCACAAGAAGACAAGTTGCACCTGTACTCTCGTGGTTCTTATATTATTTAGTGAATTTCGGCCGTAAATTTCATGAAGGAAAACGGGGAAATGTTCTCAGCTAACCTATATAAGTTGTACTTGTACCCCGGTGGCGTGTAGGTACGGGGTGTACCCTGCGTCTGTGATGATGCCGCCCTCCGCCGCCCAGCTCGGCAGCGTCCTCGCCGGCAAAGGGGACCCACAGACCCCCTTCTACCCCTCCATTGGTGGGAGACTACTTCACTGTTTTTGATACATAAATGCTACTTTTTTGTGGGAATATGATACTCATTCCAATTTTTTCTCAAAATTTACGCTATATAGGTTGTGAAAATATACCTTGGCCACATGTCCCTCACTTTAGTGATTAAGTACAAGTTTAATAGAAAAATAAAGAAATTTTGTCTATGTAGGCGTGTTTGTTCCGTTATTTTTTGATGAGTATTGAAACAAATTGACGAGTAAAAGTTGAGGTTGATGGGTTTTGAAAATTTATCATCGTATCGTTTCGAACATTGATGAGTGCTTTTTCTGTCTCCTTAAATAACGCAGAAGAGGGTCACATTTTGTCTCTGTTTCCAGAATTGCAACACAGCTTCTGTTAGAGCGGAAGAAAGTTTGAAATTTATGGTCAGGTGTCATTTGTGCGGTTGATGGGATCAAATTCTGGGCTTGATCTTTGTACACAGTCGGGACGTGAATTGCAATCTACTGCTTAGATTAATGTTGTTTCTCCGATATTCTCATACCGGGATCTCGAGATAAACAGAACAATTGTGAGCTTAGTTCTGTTCACCTCAAAGAAAATGAAAGAAGCTGTGTAATTGATAGAAAACTGTGAATACTAAGAAGTCTAATCTTTATGTAATGTGCCATAGTATTTTCTAGACATCACTAAGGATTATCAAGTGTACTAGATAAGAAAATAACAATATTCATGCTTTATTCACCAGAAAGTGCGTTCCGTTACCCAGAAGAAGAGTGCGACCTACCGTCCATTCCTTGCCAGCCAATCAGCTACTCTGACGCTTACGTCATTTTGAAGTAAGAGCGAGAATTCAACGCAAAAGAGAAAGAATAATCTAACTGGATCATTAATGCATTTATTTTAAGAATTTCAATGGGAAGTTTTCAAAAAAGGTTCCAGCTTATTATTACATAAATCTTTTCCACTGTAGTCATTGCCTTTTTTGTTAACTCCGTCAGATGCACATAAATGACATTTAACTTACAGCCTTTGTTGGAGTTACTGTGCGGTAATATACATTTGATTGTCTCGAATTGAGGAAATGTTTTTCCTTTGCTGGAGTTACTGTACGATGATTTATAATGCATTAAATTGTTTTGAGTTGAGGAAATGTTTTTCCTGCGCTGGAGTTATTGTGCTGTTTTATACATACAATATTCTCTTGAGTTCACGAAATGTTTTTCCTTCGTTGAAGTTACTGTGCTATAATATACATTTAACTGCCTTGTGTTGAGGAAAGGTTTTATTTACCCTATGAAAATTGCTTGTGTTCATTCTGTCAGATGCAGATAAATGACAATAACCCTACAGTCTTTGTTAAAGTTACTGTGCGATAACATGCATTAACTGGTGTAGAGGAGACATTATACCCATCCATCTCCACGGAAATTGGTGCACCACAGCTCGCTGGAAGGAGCGGACGCCCCAGCGGCGTGGCAGGGAGGGCTCAACCTGACGTACCACCTGGGACCCGCCCTGACGGGGGGGCAGCAGCTCGAGCTCGCCGTCCACACCGCCTCTCGCGCCGTTACCGTCTACAACGTCGTGGCCACTCTACCGCAGACTCTCGACCTGGACCCTGGTATGGTGCTCCTGGTGTGGTGTTCCTGTGCCCTGGTGTGGTGTTCCTGTGCCCTGATGGGGGGCTCCTGTGCCCTGATGGGGGGCTCCTATGCTCTGGTGTGGTGTTCCTGTACCCTGGTGTGGTGTTCCTGCGCTTGAATCCTGACAAGGTACCTGAAACACTCATAAGATGCACGAAAACCCGAGTATGATGGGAATGATCTTAACGTGGTGTAGAAAAGTCCTAAAATAAGTTGAATTATTTCACTCACTCATCATTTTGGTTTCCGTGCTACAGGTACGATGTTGTTCTTGATGACAGGAGTGTGGTGTACACCAGCTTGATGACAGGAGTGTGGTGTACACCAGCTATAAACCAGTTCAGTTGCTCAACCTATGCCTTATATGAAGGAATTAAAGTGTAATTTTTGACCAAGTCTACAGTTGGCTAACTTTTTCGACAATCACAACATGTTTCCCCAACAAATGCATGAAATTTCTGCAATTGACAACATTGACATCTAGGAACTAAGAGCACTCGTTTGAGTCATCAAAAAAGGATACAATCTCAACCAAACCGCAATCTTGCACAAAGTTAACATCTTTCATTGGACATCCATTGTAAATATAATTTAAAACATTCAAGTAAGAGTGAAGGATTTGAACATCTTTTTTCCTGCATCCCGCTAAAATTAACACTTTGACTGCAACGTGCGCCTCCCGGTAGCCACAGAAGGGATTTTTATGCGGCTGACCATCCAGTAGTCACAAGCTCAATTTTCATAAATACTCAAGCAGTACCAGCTAATGTTTGCTATTTTTTAAATTGTTTACTTAAATTGACTTTAAATTTGAGTTGAATATTGATAATAAGTTTAACCAATTGTGGTCAAAGTGTTAAGATTTTCGTTTCTATGCCACCAAAGATCGCTACGTGCTGGTTGGCAACCACAGAGATGCTTGGGCCCTCGGCGCCATCGATCCTTCCTCCGGCACTGCCGCGATGCTGGAAGTCTCGCGGGTGCTGCAGGCATACCGCAACGAAACTGGTCAGTACCTGCTTCACTCCGAAATATTTACGAGCTTTGACAATCATTTCTGAAATTCATTCGTGTACTATTCTATGATAAGTTGCATCGTGCTTCGAGTGGTGATGACACATTCTTCCACTTTCTTTTAGGACTGAATGAGATTAGAGGAATGTTGGTCACAGAAGACATTGACAGCTTCTTAGTTTCCGAGACATGGTTTAATTCACGAACCCAAAGCTCGTTCATCAATATTCCTGATTATGTGCTGGACCACTCTGATGGCGTTAAAACTTGCCAAGTTTGTGGGTCTTGTAGTTTCGTGAAATAAATTTGTTTGTTGTCTCTACTTCTAGCAAATGAAATGTGCGAAGGCATAGAAATGATTTGGATTTTAACAATTGAGCGTTCTTTTAGTGAAGATGATAAGTGATTATCTATATATATTCCTGTCCTAAAATGTCCTTGTTAGTTTTCCGGGACAATGTGTCGTTTTTTACATTCTTGAGAATATTTTGACAACACTATTGTAGGTAGTTTAACTTTTCGTCAAGTCCCAGCTATGTCGCAAATGTTATTGTTAGCATTGTACATCCTTCTCATGTTTTTTAATCCAGTGAACTCTTTTGTGTCAGTATTATATTAGCGTAAGAAATATCATAATTTTTGTGTTAGGGCAAAAGATTTTGGGGCCTCCAATGTCGACCGCATAGTCTTTAACGCAAATAATTTAAATCTACCCATTTTACTTTCAATATTAATCCCTCACATCGCTAGTTTTTATGTTCGTATCCTCAAATTTCTATATAAGTGCGCACTAACGAGTGTTTTAAACAATGCATTACATGGATTATGTTTTCTTATTCACTTGTATTTAAATGCATTGTCAAAATAAGACCAACACAATGAAAGGAACGCATTTTTTCGCTCTTTTCTCCCCATCACTTGTTTCGACAATTAACATGGGTATAACGATACCCATGTGTGAATATTGATGAAGGATTTTATGTTAGATATTTGAATGCATTTTTCGCTCGTATTAAAACATTTTAGAATGCGACGTAATTCATCATATGTAATAACTTTATAGAGCATCATTGTTTTATTCTCTTATTCCTCTCCTATAATTTTTTGTTTCTTACGCTCATGAGTATGTTATGACAACACTATTTTAGGTAGTTAACTTTTCGTACTGTTCCTGCTTTTTATGCAAATGTTATGGTTAGTATTGTACAGCAATCCATCTCATGTCTTAGACTCCTGTGAACTCTTTTGTACCAGTATTATCAGCGTAGGTAGTAAATATCATACATTTGTGTTATGGTTAGATATTTTTTTCTGTCAGAGCTCATTATTTCAGCAAACTAATTGATGCGTAAGATTGCAAAATTCTCCCGAGTCCCGAATTTCGACCTCACAGTATTAGACGCAAAATAATTTAAATCTGCCCATTTTACTTTCAACATCAATCCCTTAAATCACCAGTTCCTATGATCGTTTGCTCATATTTCAACATAAGTGAGCACTAACGAAAGTGTTTTCAACTGTGCGTCACTAGGTTTACGTTTTCTTAGTTGCCTATATTTAGAGTATCTGCATTGTCAAAATAAGATTAACGCAACGAAGGGAACGCATTTTTTGTGCTTTTCTCTCAATTATTATTTTTTGTTTCTACATGTGACATGGTTATTACGATTCCCATGTGTGAGTATCAAGTAAGGATGTTTTAATGTTAAGGTATTTTAAAAACCAATGTCCAACATTTTATTTTTTAACTTTATTGGAAGTAAACTGTTTTTCTTTCTTTTTTATGCAGCTTCGTAGTTAAGCTGATGAGCATGAAGTTTTAATTTTGTACCACTCTAAACTAGCTTTGACTATTTTTTGGGTAGCGTAGTTAATAGTATTGCTAGTGCGAATGATGTTCGCATTTAAAGCTTAAATGCAGTCATTCACCATACGTACAATATTCAGCGCTAGGTCATTGTCTACTATGCCCGTTGCGCGAGAAAAATTCCCAGACGTTTGCTAATTACAAAACACTCATTGAACAAATATGAAATTTTAATGTTGTCACTGGGAAATTTTGGGTCCCATGGTATGAGTTGAAGTCAGCCATACTACGTACATCAGACTTGTCTCTACATAGAGAACAATATTATTTTCTTTGGTGGCTAGCATGTCAAGCAAGGAATGGAATTCAGTTCCCCAGATCCCATGTGCTGTTTTCTAGAATGAGATTTACTCCTTCGATTAGCAGATGATCGTCGTTCGCAAATAAGATTCTAAAGATGAGGTTTCATGGTTTTATCGTCATTATGTCTGCAAATGATTATATATTTATATGTATGCTATTTTGTATTGTACACATTATCTATGCATGTGATGCTAAATAATCTAGTGAGCTATGTGCATATACAGCCTTTATCTTGTAAAAACCAGGCAAAGTCAAAGAAGCTTCGAAAATGCACGCGTACATTGATCGATGATTTAGTGTAAACTTAGGTAACTTCAGCAACCTGGTCACGAAAAGTGATATATCACATCTAATATTAAAGCTACAAGGAAAATTTTATTCCTTGTTCGTACAGTCAGGTTTTGTTTTAAGCAACAGGTAATATGTTGCAGTCATGTTTCGCTCATTAAAATTGAAAATTCCCTGAATGTTTCAGTGCTATTTTAGGTTAATGTGTATAGGTCGCTTCATTATGACACTACAAAAATATTAGACAATTTAAAACACTACTAACGCTGGGGTAAATTTTCATTCAAATAAATAAAAGTCTTAAAAATATATTACAAAGCGAACACTGAGAACATATCATTTATTGCCACACTCTTGAGCTCACGTCTAATGCTCCAATTCAAATAGGCAATAAAAATGTCATTCAAATAAATTTTCAGGTCCTATTCACTTCACGAGACTTACAGCGGACTTTTGTTGTGGTAAATGCTCGTATTTTTCAATTGATCAGCATTGCGTAACGTGGATCATTTCTTCACTCTAAGAACAGAGATACAAATCTTTCCAACAAATTATGAATGAGATACTTAATCTTTTCGACAGCTTGCGTGGGAGCAGAAAAGCGTCGATTTCACCGTGCAAGTAATACAAAGCTGATAAGAGAAAGCTTTTCCTTTGTAAGCGAGGATTAAAGACCTCGTGGATGCGGGCTTTAAAATATGCAAAATTATACTGCAAAGCCTTGAATTGGAATTCCCGCACAATGTGCAGGAGCGCGCACCTTTTTTCACAACTAATATTGAAGTTTGTGTGTGTAGTGCAACTTTACGTGTGTTAGGAATTTATATTCCTGGTCTTAGGAGACAATTTTACCTCTTCAGAGTGGGAACGGAGGCGTAAAATGTTGTGACCTAACACAAAATGCATTTAAAACACGAGACATCAGAAATATAATATACCTAAGGACATACTAAGATAGGTTCCTTCTTTTCGTATTTACGCAACATAGAAAAAGACCTTACGGGCAGAAAACACTTACGTAATAAACATAAGTTCCAAATATGGCATGCAGGATGGGAGCCGCGACGCAGCATCGTGTTCTGCTCGTGGGCAGCAGAGGAGTTCGGCCTCGTGGGGTCGTCCGAGTGGGCGCAGCAGTTCGGCAGCCAGCTGGCAGACAGGGCCGTGGCTTACCTCAACATCGACATGGCCGTCAACGGTGAGTGGCATATTCAACTTTAAATATTCATGTAAGATTGAGTTATTTTAACAGCTTCTTTGCCACATCCTGCAAAAATTAAGAGTTACATATCCATGTGTTTTGTAACACTGGCACCCGCCACCTCCCATCACTCGGTCATAAATTTGTAGTTTTGCGAATTCCCAATTAGCAAAGCCGTACACTCGAGCAAAAATGAGGTGCAGCTTAATGTGGTGACGTAAATGTAAGACTTTTGTAAAGAACGTTATCATGCTTGTCGCATGAATAACTTTATAGAGTGGTGACTTGACGAAATTAGTCGCTGCTAGCTGCTTATGGATGTCTTAAGGGAGAGCGTTCTTCAAGCATCTTATGGATGAGCTTTGAAACGTGGAATGACATGTTTTTGTTGACCTTTTCACTTCAATGGATGTACTGTTAAAGTATACAGAAAAGTAACAGAAAAAATTCTGATTGTCTCAGTTTGAAAGTACTCTGAAAACTCGAACCAACCTTTTGAAAAATTCTAAAAACTTGAGGTATAAAAACATTCATGTGATTTTTGCGGTCATAGCATACTCGTACACATTAAATTCGCTACGACCTTGAATGGCTCACGATCGCACAGCTCTCTGAACATCATCAGTACTCAGTGTTCATTGAGTGCAACAAACAGTTCATCATTGCTGATATAACCTACTGCAGTGATGGCTTCCCAGAAGTGATTCTTTTATTACGCTGTTCGCTCTAATAGTGGAGAGAGAAGCGCGTCAATGCGTACGAACAGCACGGAAAAAATACCAATTTCAAGCGAAATAGCTAAGTATAATGAGGGATCTCATATATACATGAGCGGTGTTTGTCATGCACGTTTGCTACACGAGACGTTGTCATAGCAACACCTCATCTGCGACAGTGAGCGGCGTCTCTATACGAGCAACTCTTTCGAGAATCAAGGTGAAAATTTCAATAAATTTAATTATTTAATTCCGTCCTAGCTCTTCACGATGAAATTTAAATCTAATTTGCAAATTGTTTGGTTTATTGCTCAACGCTGTTGTAAAAGCAGCAACTCTTTATAGATAGTTGTATTACTTCGGCGTGACTTCGAACAAATAAGATCATACTTGGCGAGAAAACTGGACCCAACGTTTCAATCCACACTGCACACCACTAGTTTCGCATAAGGTTCTAAAACGCGATAGCACTCACATCAACGAAAGGAAATGCTAACATAAGGTGATTCTTTAACAAGACGTGCAACAGAGAGTTGTCAGTAAAACACCATTGTAGTAGATTTCGAATGTCATGAACTATTGTAAGTCAGTCTTTCTTAACTCACTTTCTTAACTTTCTTACCTCACTGAACCAGTTTTTCTTTCAGGAAATTACACTTTTCGTGCCCAAGCTTCTCCGATGCTTCGGGATGTCATCTACAACATCACAAAAGAAGTGCGTACCTCGATACAATAATTATGAATTTTTATTTTACATATTATTCATATTCATTCATATTTTTTATATTTTGAACAATAATTATGAAATTATTCAAAAATTTTTTTGACAAATATTCTCGACGATAAAAGTTTCATGCAAATATTGCGAATGGGATATTCTATGCGTAATCATTTTTATTAATTACAAGTAAACAGTGAAACATCATTCAGCATTAAAAAGCCATTATTTTTAAGCATATTCAACAATATTTTAAGGTTTGTAGATTCTTATCATCATTAGATCTTACCTGATATACGTGGGCTGTTCAAGTTTCCGGTATTTTTCGTAAAATTACAGATTTTATTCAAATGATGGGCACATCCATAGTAATGCCAAGTGCAACACGTGTTTAGATGCCGGAAAATTTGCGCTACAAATCTCATTGGGTTTTGCGAGACAAAGTACGAGTATGTCAATGCATATCTAAGAACTTCTGGCACACTGAACATAACACGAGTTGCCTCCACACGTTTGCTTTGGTAGCAGCGCCATTTTGCTTTAGAGAAAGTTGTCTTATTCTGCTGTCGAGGTAGCTCCTTGTTTTAGTATGGATGGAACTGCTACTCTCCTTATAAAGGAAGTTGCTTCATTCACAGAGTGAAAGGAGTTTCATTGTGTACTACTCAGCGGAATTTAATACTGCAGTACTAGTGCAGAGGTAGGGCGGAGAAATAAGGTACTTTGATGACAACCTCCCATGATAAACCGTGGTTCATTGGTTAAGAGTCTTTTGTATAGGTAGAAGCTTTGAGAGTACGAGACACCGCAGAGTGAGCTCGGTGTTTCCTCTCCAAGATAAAAACATCAAAAATTAGCTACAATATTATTCTCCAACCAACCAGACGTTTGGAATCAGTATCGGCCAGACCAAGGGAGCAACCGTCACTGTACCCTAGTGTTTGTAATACCATTTGAAAACCAATAAGACGATATATATCAACCTGAAGTGAAACATCCTCGTATGTAGGTGCCCAACCCTGACCCAGCTGAGGTGGAGGCTGGCAGACTCACTGTTTACGACACGTGGCTGGAGAGACTTGCAGACCTCGACGACCTTTCCCGGCCTTGGTTGGTGTTTAGAATTACAATTTCGTCGCTTGAGCTGTCTGAAATATTTTGTGAGAGCTTATTATTTTTTTATTATCATTTACTGATGCGTTTTCAATAATTCTTTTATATATGAAAATTACAAAGTAGGGATTGATTTGATGCGTGTTCAATTTTAAAATTTCCGATGCCATTAATGCGTCGCATTGAAATCCGTCAGTTTGTTGGTTATTATACTTTTATCTAACTTACGCTTGTGCTGAGTAAATTCTAAAAGAAAGATATCGGCGTATAAATACTCATAAATGCAATGATTGCATTTACAGCGGTGCTCGCATGTTACTATCTAGATGTGTTTATGCAACAAGTTTCGGTGCGAGATGAGCCTAAAACGGCAATCGACTTTGTAAAATAATGGAGTTAGATGGGTCCTAAAAATAAATCAAAACAAAGAGGGCTCTGTGCCAGGCTGTCTATCCTGGCCTTCTAGAGCCGTAAAAAAATGACTGATCGCCATTCCAGGATCGGCAACTTGGCTTCCGGAAGCGACTACTACAGCTTCCAGCAGGTGCTCGGCGTGTCCAGTCTCGACATCCGGTACACTGATGTGAGTAGCGGCTGTCATCGTTATGACATTGGAAATACCAGTCTCGACATCCGGTACACTGATGTGAGTAGCGGCTGTCATCGTTATGACATTGGAAATACGGATCGGATTGCATTTGTTTCTATATTTTGCATCCCTGTTCTCAATAATGAGAGAACCAAGCATCACGCTAAAGACATGTGGGACACTGGTTCGATGCCAGTCTAGTACCTGCGGTATTTTCCCCAGGATGCAAGCGGCTCCTCTGGTGATTACAGAAAATGGAGAACACTAGAGGGAAGAGATGTCAGGGGGGAAATTCTTTTATTTTATTGACCTTGCCCCGCACTTTTTCACTCATTGCTTTACCTTGGGCTTAGAGGCTGAAGAAAATTTTCCACAATGGAGCGATCAATAAAGATGTTTTTGTTAAATGAGTCGGAGAGCCGGTTGTCAGAGCGTTACAATTTAGATTCCCAATGATGCATCCATGCCATTAAATATTAATATCAGGGGGGCAAAATTGTCTGATTTTACTCGTGAGTGACGTGAAATGAGGTCTAATTAAGTGTGAATTATCCTATAAAATCAATGTAACCTTTCAAATGAAATCTGATGTAATTGTCGTCTCCTCTAAAACTTGTAGAAATCCCTGATATAGAGGTTCTTTTATGGAATTCAGCTTGACTACATGCAAACTGTGCGTCCCCATTTTCGTGACGATTCAAAAAACTATAAATATTCTTTGCTGGGAGAGATCGTAAATGTTTGCACAGGGAAGTGCTTATTTGAGTGTGTTTTAAGAGCTTGAGATTTGAGACAATATCTACTAGTGTTTCCAATGTCTGTGTTTAGAGATTTTTAGTTAAGTATTTTTGAGACCAACATTTCGGCGTACTTGAAGGTGGCATGCCTTGTTCTCGTATCAAAGACCCCTGCAACACCGAAGAACTTGACGCCAACTGAATCCTCCTGTGATGCTTAACGAACGCTAGGAACATCATTTCCGTATAAAGGTTTCATTGCTAACGTTTACTTCGCCCGACGATGAGTTAAGAACTCAGAGTTTGAAAGTTGTTTGTTGCCCGAGCATTGCTTTACCAAAAGCTCAATGATGATACGGGTCTAAAAATTAATTTATTCATGTACTGTATATCTAGACCCGCTTAGGAGAGCCCCTCTACCACACCGTGTACGAAACTTTCGAGCTCGTGGACGAACTGTACGATCCAGGTTTCCTCTTCCACGCCGCCACCACCGCCGCCTGGGCTAAACTTACCGTCGCCATGGCAACAGAAACCGTAAGTCCACCGTCAGCTCTGCTATAAGTTTATGCTGTAGTGTGCAGACAGCAACGTTGGTCTGCATTTTGCACTTTCTTAAAGCGGTGAGGCCGCACTAAACTCGATGTATTGAATGCACAAATGTGTGTCGGAAACTTGAAATTTGAACGTTTATTCAGCTACCGGCTTGCCTCACATTAGAGAATGACATTACACATTCTTCAAATGTTACTAATGAACTATATATATTATCTCGCAAAAAATGCTGTTTTCTTGTGCGTAGTGGTGTTCCCTACCAGAGTTGGTCACACTCACATGAGATGCACGATCTCCAGAGAGTCTGGGATGCTGTTTGAGTTCACAGATTTTCGATCAAAAGCATTGCTTGGGAAGGATAATTTTCTCCACATCTTCCCGCTAGAGCTCAGTTGAAGGATGTAGTTAGGAATTATAGAAGTTTGGAAGAGGCGTAAACGCATGGGAAGTCTAAAAATGCGGCAATGAAGGCTTTGTAAGCGCTTTCTTCTTCATGTAAACACGAAGAATCCTGCCTCTGTTGTGAAAATCTTTTCTGCCGGAGCTCAGTGCCTGGTCCGGCGACCCTGTGAGTTACGGACTAACTTTTTACTCCTTTAGATTTTCAAGAAAATGATTCCTATGATGTGTTTATCATTCTACACCGTCTGAGTAAAATTATGAAGGCTGAATAAGAGCATATTAGTTTCAAAAATTTATCTATTGTTCGTTTCACACTCCTACTATAATAATTTGTTTAATTTTTTGATTTATACATGAATTAAATTAAAACAAATTAAGCATAATTTAAGTAATAAAAACTGCATCTGTTTTTCAAAAAATGCAACTTATCGCGAGGATAAAGATATGTAAATTTTTTTAAAACTTCTTGGCTAATAATAAATAATAACACACAGTTGTTGTTTGCTTGTTTGCTTGCTTCGTTGGTCCGTCTCTCTGTGACGCTCATAAGGATGCTTAATTACCGTATCTGTGATACGAGTTTCACCAAAGGACAGGTACAAGAATATTTTATTCCCGGGTTCTATTAGGATGGAATTGTTTGTTTGTCATCCACATCTGGAGGATTCATTTAAGGGAAATATCGAACCCCGTCATTTTTTTTCGGGCCGTGTACATCAGTTTACAAATAACTACTGAGATTTAGGAGAACTATGCCTCAGAAGCCAGGATTTACTTATTTTTGCAGCGACATTTTTATGGTTATTGACAGTTTCATGGGAAGGGGATCATTCGGTAGCAAAACAAAATTTTGAAATCAACTACTTACAACTTAATTCTTGATTCACTTTCTCATAGCGAAAAGATGACGCGAGTCTTGTTCATTCAAAAAAAAAAAGAGCCGAGGAAAAAAGCAATTCATTGACTTCATTATCTGAGCATGAGAGCTCTTTGCGCTCTCTCATGTATTATTTTGCGCCATAAAAAAGTGAATTTCGATTACTTATTGTGTATTTTGCCAAATTCTCTAATATTTTATGACCATTTTATTGAATTTAATTTTAAAGTAGATAATGCTGAATCATTCACGTATACTACGAAAACAGAATACGATTAAATGACTATAGTCATCTAAATCCTGCTATTTTTTTTGAGTGTGGCCACAAAACGTCCTTGAATCTGAAGAGAACATTGACCACAGGTGCTGCCGTTCTCGTACAAGTTTTACCCCGAGTTCATACGGTCGGCGGTGGCGGAGCTGCAGGAGCGGTACGGAGATCTCATCGCCTCCCACAACGCCACGCTCGGTGCGCGATGATGTCATGGCACAAGCTTCGTGATGCAAAATTATTTCTTTCCAGTAAACTAACTCCGTCAAAAATGACGGCCTTCATCTATTGTATGCGATGTAAATGATTCTATCGAGTAGGTAGATATTTAACTGCAATATTTAAATAACGGTAAAAAACAGATAAGCATATCTTTGATACAGCGTAATTGTGATATGTTAATCAATTTCAAGCAGTGTTAAAATAGACATTTCGGAAAGATACAATGAATATTATTATAAGTGTGAAAAATAAGAGTGTGTATTCTCTTAATTTATGAGGTCATATTTGAAGAGAGGAAATCTTCAAAATTGTATGCGAGGAATAAGGAACACCGAATTTTTGAGACGGTTAAAACTAGAGCGAATTTAAACTACAGTTTATTTATTTTAGATTCATTTTTAATAGACAAATCCATCACCTGAACCCGTTGCTTGCGTTTACAGATTATTTGACACAAGCAGTGGATGCGTTCACAGCTGACGTTGCTCAGTTCGATGCTGACGTGCTGGCCGCAGACTTGACAGAGTGAGTGTTGTCAGTGCTTACTTGTCAGCATTGGTGCTTGTCAGTGCCAATACTTCCCGATGTGCGAGGTATTGGTATCGGTGATACGACCCTCACGTTCATTGCCAGCCTTCTTTGACAATTGTCTTGTGATCTAACATTAATAGCATTCAAATTAACGAGATCTTGTGCCTTTAATAGTGTCTAATTGAAGATTGTGAGTCTGTAATACGACGCTGCTTCTCACTTTAAGTATACTCTCTGATATGACACTCAATTGTGCTTGATTGTATACTTTATCAGTGATGTGATTGAGTAAAAAAAATTTTAGGAGAACAACGGAAAACAGGGATAATTTTTTTAAGAAAAGACACTTTTTGAGCTTTCATAACGCCGATATAATCTGATCGCACTGTAAATATTAATGAATTTTAACCACTAAATAATGATCATGTCCGATCCATTTGCCCACGAGATAAAATGTAATGAATCTAATTTTTAGGTAAACATTTGGATGTGGTGAAACATTCCAACACAGTCCCAAAGTCCCACATGTACAGGGCTGTGAAAAAATACTTTCAGAAAATTACTGCAATGTATGAACAACCGTCAGATTATCACGTCCTATTTTTCATTATGCCCACGGTTGCGGTAAGCTAACTTTTCGAATTAAATTTTAAAATGTCTAAGAGTAGCCGCTGAAATGCAAATATTGACAATTTATGGTACGTTTGCAGCCCGCTTGTGGTGCGCAGCATCAACGACCGCCTCATGCTGCTGGAGAGAGCGTTCCTGGACCCGCACGGCCTGCCGCACCGGCCTCAGTATTTGTGAGCGTGTGTGTGTGTTTGTCCTGTGTGTGTGTGTTTGGAGACTGTAAGTCCTGTTTTTGTAACTTGACACTCGCGTAACTCTCATGAGCGCGTGAATTAATTTTAATTATCTTCATTGAAGAAGTCTCTGTGCGGGTTTATTAATTTTGTGCATTCATGTGTCAGATTGATAATCAATGTTTAAAATAACCCTAAGAAGTTCTAAGGCCTCATTTCGTTGTTTCTGTTAGAGTATCGTTAATATTAATGAGGAAAGTTCACGGCAGAGAGATATGGTATCACGGGAATTGCGGCCCTTTTATAATCAAGTGCAGAACGACAAATGTGCGGACCTGTCATCAGGTTGGAGTTATATTTAAGGCCACGTTCTAAGCGTGACTCTTCGCTTCAATTAAAACTCTACAAGCATTCTTATTGTGTTCCCAGCTTGAGACGCGGGCTGGTTATTGTAAAATAAATATTTTTCTCATCTACAAAACTATGACTATCTCAAAATTTGGGTACTACCTCACACTAAAATAAATGATCAGCAGAATGGACACTTTAATGTAGTCCAGGTAAACTTCCAGCATTAAGCTAAAATACGAGTTCATGAATAAATATATTAGGTTATTTACAATAACAACTAATTCCAATTTTCTTAAAACATACCACGGCTGCAAAGAATAAAAAAAATGACAGCAACCACTTTACTTTCTAAAAACGGACTACTCTGCCTCGGCAGGCACGTGGTCACATCTCCGAGCGAGTTTGACAGCTACTCTGGCATTCCTTTACCCGGCCTCTTCGACGCCCTGTCTCGCATCTCCGTCTCCACAGACGCGACGGAGCAGGCCTCCTTGTGGCGAGACTTCGACAGCCACCTCGGCACAGTGTCTCACCTCGTCGCCTCCGCTGGCGCCGCCCTACAGGACAGACTTTGGTGATTTGTCCCAACCTTGCCCGATAGCGGCCATCTACCGTAGATTTTACTGAACATTGATGGCTGGCTCTTGGCTGTTATACGCAAATTTAAGGTTTTACTCAAATTTAATCATTTTTGGCTGTTTAATATTGATTTTACATTACCTTGACCACTCTTGACTGTTTTCTATAGATTTTATTCAACCTTAACTGCTCTTGACCGTTTTCTGAATATTTTATGCAGCCTCGACCACTCTTGGCTGTTTTCTGAAGATTTTACGTAACCTTAACCGCTAGTTGCGTTTTTTAATAGATTTTATAGAACTTTGACTGCTCTTAGCTACGTTTCATAGACTATACAATACCTTGACTCATGGTAGTGGTCCTCCGTAGATTTTCCTGCCCTTAGCACCGATTGCTTTTCTGCTGTAGATTTCACAAAATTTTGACCACCATCGGTTGTCAGGAATAGATTTTTCAAGATTTTGCTGATGTTTTAAGGAACAACTAATCGTTTGATTGACTGGGACATGTTCTTGGCAGATTTGACAGGTTTGCACTTCATTTTAATCTGAGGAGAAGCCTCATTACTTACGAGTTCAAAAGACTTTAGTATTCAAGAGAGGAACATTGGAGGAACTTCATGAAATGCTCCGTTTATTCTTATCAGACATTGAAATCTTGTAAGATTTTTCAGATTCCAGCCTTAAATTTGAAGTGCTAGTGAGAATTAAACGTGGTTGTAACGACAAAGGATATTGAATTTAACTTATTTAAAAACTTTGATTTTGATTATCCAATTTCAATTAACCCTGGAAATCTAAGGAACTTTAAAATCTATTCACACTTTTTAGCAGGGGATTGTGGCTTGTTGGAAATGGACGTGGGTCTGCTGCAGGGGTTGACGGAAATTGTCCACGTGTCATGGTGATCAAGAGGGCAATTGCATGGTGCGAACAGACTAGTATGATGATTTTATGAAATTATTTAAATTTAAGATACCCTAACTGTGCGAAAGCGTGTGCACTAAAAAACGATCATAAAATACAATGAGGTTCACCTACCCCTGTGCTGTGTGTCATGTACCTAAAGAGAATGGGCATGGCGTGCCTCTCCTTCTGAGGGTAATGTATCCTTCCCTCGTATGAAATAACTGGTCCTACCATGGGTAATTACGGTTATGCTGGATTCTGATCAAATTCAATTTATAGACTAGCACCAATGATTCCATAAATTCAGTGGTACTCTGCAGATTTTAGCGACTTCTGCTGAAGAAGTATCAGGTTTATAGCTGAGTAATTTTGTCTCCGAAAAACAAACTCTTAGTCTGAGATGCTTATTCACTTTTAGTTTTACTTAGATTTTGAAGGCTTTTATTCATTGGAGTACTCTTTAGAAGAAGCTTTAATCTCTAGTGCATTAGTTGAGACAGCCAATGTTGAAAACTGATTTTCATGCGAGCAATGTCGTCTTTTCAACATCTCAACTTTACCCACCGAAGAACCAAGGTAGATGATTCTCAAACGATGCTCAACCATTCCGATTACTGCAACACACAAGTAACTTCTGAAGCCCTGGTTTGTTTGTGTTCAGGCTCTAATATTCTTTATTTTCGCCAGTTTTTGCTTAGTGTTAATGTGATATGTTGCGTCTCACATATGGGGTTCCCGCTCCACACGAAACCGAATCTTAATTTCTACATGAAAAGAGGAGAGCTGGAGACAAAGGGTACTCAGTCATTTCAAATTTGACTCACTAGGCCGCTCCTCAGTTCCGAGATGAAAAATGAGTTGTGTACGGCGAATTAAACGGTGTTATGTGTGATGTCATTGGATCTCACTTCTTGCTCTTCTTGGCGAAATTATTTTCCAGACCCTTTATTAGGATAGCATGCATTTGGGCTTTTGTAGTTCAAACATAATTTAGCTACCTAAGGGAACAATTCTTACGGGTTTTATTTCATTTGATCTATATTCATGATATTAAAAGAGCATAGATAGTTAATTATTATTGCTATACGTTGCCACAAATCACTTACATGAGTAACACGAATATCTTTATGAGTAAGGGCGCATGAGCGTAAACGATAGAAGTATTTAATGAAGCAACGTGTTAAATTTTCCATAAAAATTATTCTCAAAATACAACGCTGCAATACTATGTGAGCTATTCCGATGAAAAGTAAGTTTTTCGATTTTAAATTCATGTTTTCGTGCCGAATTGAAAATTAAATTTTGTTCCAGAAGATCCCGTCATTTTGCGCCGCGTCCGTAAATTTTCCAGCAGCCCACGTCCATCCCCTTTAGTTTTCTGAGGCATCTCTTCAAACTCTTCTGTCTGGCAGGTTACAGCCTCGAGTTATCGGAAAACATAGAAAATTCCGAGCCTTCGTCTCGAGAGTAGAATTCGAGCCATCTGCTTCTTTTTATTGCGTAAAATGAACACAAGTTTAGCAACAGAGATCTCATTGCCTGAAGCTTGTTTTGAAAGTTGGCATCCATGATTTCTTTTGAGAACCGACGTTCTTCAGGGGAGTCCGTGGCCAGCGGTTCTTTTCTTTTTGTACGCATCACTTGGTGCCTCTGGGATGAAGAGTAGCCTGGCGAACAGTTGTAACACATACGGTTGTGTTTACTCCTAGACAGAAATACGTGAAGTATTTGAGAACCATAATTTTGGAGATTTGTGTCATATGGGCATGCACCCGTTTTGGGCGTGTAAACCATGTTTCAACTTTCATTGTTCAAATTTGTGACTTTTTAAGTCAGATGGACTATCTCGGATCTATTATAGAAACTCTGTGATTCGTCATCGTCACCAAACCTGTAAGTGTCTTTGTAATTCTCCTGGGCGTCACTAACTCTTTTCATGCCAAGGAACCCATTACAAGTTATTTCCGCTGTCTAGTTGTACAAATACTTCTGCTCCTGTTTATTTACGAGTTACTCAGCATTTAACCTTCACACTTTGTTCATCCATTTAAGAAGCCGAGGCTTCATAGGCTTTTGCTATTATAAATTGCTTAAATATTTAATGTACAGAATTAATAGCATCATTTCTCCAATGATGACCTTGAAACACGCTGAGGTGAATGGAAGAGAGCAATATCAGTTAAGAGAGTATGACACAGCATTTTACATCAAATTATGGTACTACAATATCATTATAATTGCTTTCACATCGTATAAACCCCAATACCTTTACTTTGAGCTAAAAATGATAGGTGTTGTTAGAGACAAAAGTCTACGGCCCGTTCGTAGAGGCCTCGTAAGAAATATTAATTGTAGGAACTTCCGTGCTCTTTATAGCCTCAGGGTAACATTAAGATGCTGACTTTAATGAGAAGTAATATCGCGCTGAAGTTAAGAGAAGTTTCTTCAGAACACAGACGCAGCTTTTATGGTGTGACGGAAATCATATCCAAAAATTGGAAACTTTTTTTCTATTGGACGTACGTCTATGAAAATTTGCACACTACTAGATCTCCACATTTGTAACAACTTATCTTCTATAAAATTTTTTCATTGAGGGCATAGAAAATTAATTATTCCATATAATAGAAAAAACATGTATATATATATGTTGAGTTATTCTCCGAAGTTTACAAAGCTAGAGCAATGAGGTTTGTTGCATTTGAAAGTGAAGTGTGTTCTATAAAATCGCGTCAGCCAATTTTGTCGATTTATTTCATTCCGAATTTATATGAATTTTTTTGTAAGAGTCAGGGTAAAAGTCATAATTTTAGGGTAAAAAAGTCTACGGAAAGTTTTACATAAAGAATTTAGAAAATCTGGCTGACCTATTTTTAGAGCACACTTTTCACTTTCAAATGCAACAAACCGCATTGCTCTAGCTATGTAAACTTCGGAGAATAACTCAACATGTCTTGAAAACTTACTTGTTTCAAGAGATGATTTTAAGATTCAAAAAGCTTCTTCTCCTACAGTTTTCAAGCTACAGTGATGATGTTAGTATTATTGCATGCGGAAAAACAAGGGCTTTCGAAAGAATTGAATAGTTTTTCAAAATTCATTTTTGTTCCAAAGGTATGACGTAATTAATTTGAATTTGTTTGAATATATATTTTTTTTTTCAAATTGGAAATTGAAGGTAGAGCATACAAATTTTTGGAATGTCCACGTTATTCTGCATCCAATGATACCAAAATCATTACTGTAGCTCAAAAATTGTCAGAGAAGAAGCATTTAGAAACCCCCCCCCCCCAAAGTACCGTTTTCTATGATTTCCCATTTTCTTTCAAAGAAAATCACATTTTTTCCTAGGGGGTAAATGATTTTAAATTGCATTTCCTTTCAGTGTACCAAATTTCATTGCTCTAGGTTCAATAATAAAAGAAAGGTTTGTAAGGGGGACGCTTACCCTGAGGAATATGAATGATGAAATATAAAAATTAAACAAAAAAATTTTTTTTGAAATTTTAGGAAATTTTTTTTTTTTGAATGTCCACGTTATTCTGCATCCAATGATATCAAAATCATTACTGTAGCTCAAAAACTGTCAGAGAATAAGCATTTAGAAAACCCCCCAAAAAATGTCGTTTTCTATGATTTCCAATTTTCTTTCAAAGAAAATTGCTTTTTTTCATAGAGGGTAAATGATTTCAAATTGCATTTCCTATCAGTGTACCAAATTTCGTTGCTCTAGGTTCAAAAATGAAAGAAAAGGTCCCTAAGAGGGATCCTCTACCCCTCTCGGGGGGGCGCTAGCTCTGGGATACGTTCCTGATATTTCTACAGACATTCGGGGACATATCTCAAACTCTTTTAAAATAAAGAAAAACAGAATCGTGAGAATCTCATTTTGAGCCCAATATGGTTCCCTTAACAAAAGTAACAATTCCTGAGAGTAACAATTCCTAAAAATAACAATCCCTGAAAGTAACAATTCCTGAAAGTAATAATTCAATAACAATTCAACAATTCCTGAAATAGCATGAAAGTAACAATTCCTGGGAACACTGACCATGGGCCACTGGTCTGTCTCGTGTCGTGGGTTTTTGCTATTTCGCATTTTTGCGAAGTATTCTGTGATGAGGATGTCAATTGCTCTTTTGAAATTCACACTCTTCCAGCACACGACAATACATTGTAATCAAATTTTCCTACGAAAAGGGGCATAAACATTGTTATTTGGAAGCCAGGAGCTTAAAATGTGTCACCCTAGTTAGAAGCAAATCCAATTGGCATAAATGTAAGCAAGACTTAGTGTGAAATTTTCTCTTATAAGGAAAATCTCTAACTCCCTAGAACTATGATTGACGATGAAAAGATTGAAGGGACTGAAGTTAAATCTGAAACAATATAAAACAAAAAAATTGACCTATAAAGAGATGAATTATTTATACACCAAATTAATGAAATTTGTAAGCAATCGAAACAAAGTTGAACACATCCTTTCCGAGAAAGGGATAAAATCTTCTACAGAAAACTTAATTATCCGTGTTTTCGACATGACATTGAAGCCTTAAATGGCGCAGACAAAAATAAAAGGACGGAACGTTCAAGTTGTGAAAGAAAAAACATTAATATACAACGTTCACACCAGTAAGGTTTCTTTCAAAAACCTAGAAACTTCGAACTCTCACACCGCTACTGATTTTCACATGATAGGTTCCTGCGCGAAAGGTTAAAAAAGAAACATTTATTATACTTTATGCTCAAATTAACCACCATGGTTACATGACGAGAAATATATGTAAACTAGTGAACCAAATGGGAAAGTAAGTTTTGCTTCATTGGTATTAAGTTTCAAAATTCTATACCGGATGATTTTTGCGAGTGTCCTAACAATACAAGATCCAAATGAAGAGTGACTCAAAAAATGTTGAAAAATGTAATCAATGATAAAACATTGAAAAGGTCAATGAAACAAAGCATTATTCCCAAATGCTACTTTGCATCCTGAATAACGTGCAGGATAAATCTCTGTCTACAGTATAGTGAGCTGCCGATATGCTAGAAA
Source organism: Platorchestia sp. MABIK (assembly GCA_014220935.1). NCBI lineage: Eukaryota > Metazoa > Arthropoda > Malacostraca > Amphipoda > Talitridae > Platorchestia > Platorchestia sp. MABIK. The sequence continues at coordinate 45,084 of JACJUY010000704.1, forward strand.
ATCATTCATAAGGGAAAACATTCATTCGAGTCTCAATTGATATTTTTCTCTCAATTTAATATTCGCATAAATTTTGTGTGCTTGGCTAATAATTTAAGAACAATTTTCCTATTCTATTTCTGTCCTTTTATTCTATTTTTCATGCAAAATTTTCGAGATTGCTTCCCTCAATAGATAACCTCGAGACTTTTGTGGTCCACAATGCTGATAATGTTGACTGTTGGACATCATTTTCCTTCCTGCATCCTTATAACAATTTCCGTGCTTGTATATATAAATATTTGAAGTCTCCGAAAATGCTATGGGCGAAATAACTATAGTCTACGCAATGAACATTAGTTAGTGACTCTTGCACTTTAATGCTAAGCCATGAACAATAATTAATGCCATTTACACTTTAATGTTACGCCATAAACATTAGTTGATGACAATTACACTTTAATGCTAAGCGATGAACATTAGTGAATGACATTTACACTTTAATGCTGCGCCATAAACATGAGTTAATGACAATTACACTTTAATGCTAAGCCATAAACATTAGTTAATGACATTTACACTTTAATGCTACTCCATAAACATTAGTTAATGACATTTACACTCCTCGCATTCACCATTATTCTGAGGACGTTAATTAATAGTGTTATGCATACAATGCATAATACCTAAAAGGGTTACACTTTTCTTACTTGCACACTCAGTATTTTCTGCGCTCTCTGGAGGAGAGAGGCCATTGGAATGAGAGGTGTTTATTCCTCAGCAGAGCAAGAGGTGTGCCAGTTTTCAGCACGAGCGACGATGTTATTACGATATGCGTGCGCTTCCTGCTTTCTTTTACAACTTGTCTGGCGCAGCAACTGCTGAGTGAGCAGGAATTTGGTCGAACACGTTCTCGTGAGTTTCATTGTCGCTCATAGTGCTGGCATTTAAAAAAATGTACGAAGAGCATGTCAAACATTCTTATAGTGCCTGTATTTTGTTTCTATAACATAAAATTTTAAGGTAAACGCCTCTTATTAATGCCAAAATCTCCAAAAAACTTAATTTCAGGTCCTCATGAGAGATCTCATTTGTGCATTTTCTCCATTGAAATTGCTCGATTGACCAAAACCTGACTCAAGAGTAGATAATATATTTACTCACGACGCTACCTACACATTTCAATGCATTGAATAAATACTTTTACTTGCTGTCAGATTCTGTTAGAGAAATAGAACACTTTCAGCAAAGTATCCCACGTGAGCGGAAAAATGCTGCAAAGAAGGTTCATTTGCTCGAGCGAAATTACTGTTTATTCTAGCTCTCGAAAAAGAAAAATTTTCTGAAGTGAGAAAAAAGAAAACGTAGGAAGAAGAGTCACAATGCATGGAGGCGGACCCACAAGACGGATAACTGCGTCAGGGGCCCGTTGGGACTGTTGCACTCGCCTCTGGATTTTTAATTAAGTTTGGCTGGAGCATCATTGTTCACGTATCAGTTTAATCAGGAGCGTGAGCAAAAAATAGCAGCAACAATGCGAGCGAAGCTAGCGTGAGCGTGCAGCTAATTAGAGAGCTGAAGTGTCGTTTGGGGTGTGTGGGGGAGGTGTAGAGGGCGGCGTGTTGAGTGCGTGTGAAGGGAGGAGTGTTGGTGGAGTCTGAGGCTGGAGGTGTGTTAGTAGAACGTATTAAAGTCGACGTGTGTGACCGGAGTATGATAACAGGAAGTGTGCTGGGAGGCCTTTATCTGGCGGGGTGTGTGAGGGCTCATATGCAAGTCATGTCTTATGAAATAGTTCTATTATGGAAGGAAATTAGTGAGTGGAAATGGAAGGATGGTCTAATACCGTACATATTGTGGCTCGCATTGCATGGAAACAAATCCTATTTAATGCATCTTCCATAATATCTCCTACATTTCTCAACAACTCGAAAATATTTATCATTTCCTTAATACAATGAAGTGACATCTTTGAATGCGTTTGTAATTCGAAAGAGGTTTGTATTGAACTCAAAATGCTCACAGAAACTGGCTGCAATCACAAACATGTTTATTTATCAGTTTCCGATGAACTTTCTTGCTAGCAAAAGTTTTCTTCTCCACTCGAACATCTTGTCACCAAAGAAACTTTTCATTGAATGGTGTTTAACATCTCCGTAAAACGTTGAGAGAAACTCTATTTCAACTCAGTGACCTTCCTTCATTCTTTGCGGAATTTCCGTTGCCTTCTAAAACAACGGAGCGCCTGAAATATCGCGCTGGAAAAGCTTTCCTATTTCTTCTTATTTTAAACGGGGGCGACGGTGTTTTCTTTAATTTTGAGCAGAAGCTCTCCTTAAGTGCGCCAAAAATTTGAGTGCTTCCAGGGGATTTGTGCCTCCGCCTCGGCACGGTTCTCTTTCCGGAATTTTTCTCCAGGAACTGGTTGACTCCAGCGGGCAAAAACGAGGGTAGTTTAAGCTGGCTGACGTACGAGCTTGTAACTGCATTAAAAATAACTCCAGAGAGAAAATCTCAAACAGTACACCATTTAAAAATTTAAAATCCTTTGGGTTATTCATACATCATCACAAGAAGCAGATCTGGAGCTGCAGTTGGTTTCAAACGTACTTTAACTAAATTGAACGATTTCGTTTACCATTTGCGGACAAAAATTTCAAATAGGATTAAAACTAAGTTAATACAATTGGAAAAGCATTAGAGGTACAAAAGTAATATTTTTATCAAGAATACAGAAATCCGAAGGGAAATGGAAATATCACATAAAGTATAATAGAAACGTACTTAAACGAGAGGCTTCCTACGTGGATTATATAAAAATATAAATAAGAAAAACACGAATTCATACGAAGATTATTCTAAATTCAGAGCATTGGTTGCATTCGTCGGTATAATTTATACGAAAAAACAAAGAAGGGAAAGTCATACCTGATGGCTGTTATTTCTCTTATTCACTCTAGCATTGTTTGAGCAAAAATTTTCTCAGTATCTAGCAAGGCGAGAAATCCGCCAACTGTTAGCTCTGCCGAAGAAATATTTGATAGGAGAATTTTGTGAGAAACAATCACCGCATGAAATGTGTGTGAACCACGCAGTGAACGTCATGCTCATGCCAGCGATTGTGTCCGTTAACAAAGTCATTAGGGGAATATTATTTTTATCACTAGTGTATTACCGCCCACTGAGTGGCTACTCATCAAGACTGTATTAACGTTTACTGAGTGACGATTTATCTAGAGTGTATTACCGCCCACTGAGTGGCGAATTATCAAGACTGTATTAACGTTTACTGAGTGGCGATTTATCTAGAGTGTATTAACGTCCACTGAGTGGCGAATTATCAAGACTGTTTTAACGTTTACCGAGTGGCGATCTATCAAGAGCGTATTAACCTCCACTGAGGGCGAATTATCTAGAGTGTATTAACGTCCACTGAGTGGCGAATTATCAAGAATGACGAATGACGAATGATTGGCAATGATAGTTTTGCCATTTCTTGCAGTGCTACAAACGAAATCGTGCGCTTGATTTAGGACACTATTTTAAATCCGGAAAAATGTAGGTATTTAAATAATGGTTTGCTTTTCCGGAGACTTTTATCACGTTGAATGAAACTGCGATATGAACACTACACATTGTAATATGAGTTCCGTTAGTTTACTACATTTTTATTGTTTACATGTTATTCATGAATTAAAATAAGATGAAACGTCAATATTAGGTTCCAGAATAAGTTTATTGTAAGAGGAATTGCAAATTTAGGATCGCTAACTTAGAATAAAACGTAAATGAATGTACGTAAGTCAAATGATTGAAATGTTGAAGCTACATACCTCTTCACACCCACACAAACATGTTTGAAATTTCATTTCAACTGAATCCCAGGGTATCGATTTCGATTGAATTTGTGATGGTAATGTTATGGGGTCACTGTCAGGACGAGCGAAGACCTGGAGGAAACTTCTTACAAGTCTGAACCCACTGAAATGCAGTACTGGTCTCTGAAAGTATTTGAGATTGTCATCAACTCACACCGTTTTACCTGAATTATCAATATAAATTATTGTATGTTGAGGTCTACTCTTGTTTCTTTACTGAATCTGCAGTAGGCCCTTCCGAGTATACGTAAACCTAGAATTACCATCTCCTCTAGAAGAATCTCAGAAAATAACTTACTGCCTAGAAATAGAGGAAAAAGAGATGTTGAATTGAAAGATAGCAGTGGAGCAGGGGAAGAAGTTTTCAAGGAGTTAAAGCTTTTCTCTTGGCTTTTCTTCTGGCACAGAGAAGGATTCTGGCTCCGGAAGATGAAGAACGGGCAGCTGTGATGTGACTGTGAGGCAAAGTAAAAGTAAAATCTCTGCTATCGTAAAGTTTAAATCCCTTCTGCCAGACTACATGCAACGTTTTATTTCTTAAATGAACACTTTGTTGCTGATTATATGATTAAAATGCAAATAAATGGCCACTGTCATTGCATAAATCTCATTGAAAAAATCATCTTTCAAGTTCACCGCAGATGATCTCTGCTTATTTCGATAATCCATTCCTTTGCTTCGCCCAACACGGAAAGCTGAGCGAAACTTTAGCAATAGTGTAATTCACTCTCGGAATAAAAAACAAATTCCCAGCAGACGAGGACAATTTTCATCAGGCATAAAGAGTGACTATTTACCTGGGTTTTATCCATCGTAACAGCGGGAGGGCAATCAGAGAGCGTCCATTCTGAGAGCACTCTACCGTCTGAGCAATACCATTATTTTGCCTCCGGTCCTGCTTCGAGAACCAATCAGGCAGCAAAGTGAGGCGTCCATGATCAAAGTTGTGTTGCACTTCGAAACAAGTCTCTAACTTCAAATTGGACGACTTTATCGGGAAACTTTTGTCTTTGAGATCGCTACGGAGAACCGGAGGAATGGCATGTTGAAGGAGGCACTTGCGATCGCTTCTTCTGGCGATGTGCGGGGCGTGAGAGCTCCGTCATGTGGTGATTGTGAGGCCACGAGACTGATTTTCAAATGCTTCACGTCGTCGTTGTGGAACAGCTGGCAATGAAATACATTTTAAAAAACTTAACGTCGTCGTTGCGGAACAGCTGGCATTGAAAGTTTTTCTGACGACTTGGCCATATTATATCTGTTTTTTTCTAGCCAAAATTTTCAAGTTCGAGTTTTTTAAGGAAAATTAGGGCACCCAGCTTCAGGCAGCACTGTAGGTGGCCAGATGCTGGGTGCTCAAATTTAGCCGCAACGCTCTCTATCATTCCCTTTTTGTGCCGCAACAAATCCAAAATTATTTTCTGTTTTGCGTAGAACTTTTCAACCTCGGCACTGTCTAAAAGTTGACTCATCATATTTGCAGTCTCAATTGTTTATTAATTTAGTTTTGTTGATCTGAAAAAATAAGGCGACCTACATCGTAAATCACAAATAAAATTTAAGTGAAAATTGAATATATTTCAGACTCTTCATTGCTTTTAGGATGGGCTAATTAATTGTCTCTTGGTTCAAACTGAACATTGCTCAAATTTCTGACCATCGCTTGTTTTTCTCCCAGCCTTGCAAAGTCATCAAGCCAGTTTACTTTTCTCTTACCTCAATGATACCTAGTTTCTTTCACTTTGCCTTTTCATTTCAAATTCTTCCGTTTGGAGCTAGCTTTTCGGTCGTGTTTTATGTTGAATGTAAATGCAGCTTTTTCTCCTCATAACATGTTGTACCTGTTCTACAAATGTGCAACAAATATTAACATTTTCTGACTTTATTTTGATTCTATTATGTTTTTATCATTATTTAGAGATATAATATTCTATGACAAATTGAGATTTTCACTCATGCGAGTATAATGTTCAATTTCTGTAACGCGCGTTCAACTAGTTTTTTCCGACATATACTGAAAAGTGAAGAAAAATGTGAGTTAAGACGTCGTATTTAACTCGTGCTCATCTCTCAGCCTCGAGGAAACGAATACAGGGGGCCAGGCTCCTCCGTGCGTTAAAGCACAGAAGAATTTCATGAATAATTTTTAAGAGACAAGCCAGAACTAGCAGTCATTTGCGCAGAATATTGCTTGGAGAAGCCTCGAGTGAGGGATATATAATAAAGTTTGTCTCCCGTAGAGCCCTGTGCTGATGACACTGTCATATGAGCAAGTACGCCACTCCAATATAAATGCAAATACGCTTAACAACCCAATAAACAAGACCTTTGAGTCGTGTGCTTCTGCGCGCATGGTGACTGACTGCATTCAAGTAATGTGATAAATTTCGATCCAGTTGTCTTATGAAAATAGATTATTATTTTCTGTTGTGTATCGCCCGAGCTAAATATAGATAAATTTATATTTTCTTTATATTTTAGTTTATGTGACTGAATTGTTTGTTTCTAAGTTAGGTCGTACGGCATCACTGCCTTGCATGGGCTTTGCAATCATCAACAGTATTCCTTAGCACGGCCTTCACTTGCTCATGTGGGTCTGTAAGTTTTGGTTCAAGTATCTGTAACTCAGTTCACGCCGCTGAATTTGTCAAATTGAGGATGCAAGAGTACACTAGAACAACTTTAACTTAAGCACGCAGCTATCAATCGAAAATGATCTATAAATCATCTCAGAACTTGTCATTGGTTTTCGACAGGTTCAACTCCAAATTTACCTCTGTACACTACCATACTATCCTTGAGTAACGCACTCTACCTCATCTAACTTCGAACAATAATTCTCTGCTCCTGCGTTATGCATTATAAAACGCAAGGCAGACGGGGAAGGACTATTGTCATGAATAAAATGAACTATCAGCAAACAGAAAAAATCACCCCCTTTATGAACCAAAAGAATGCGAGAGAAAACAAGAAATGTCTCGTGTGTGCGAACATACGATGGCGCCAGCCCGTAAGTCCTGACTTCATCATTCAATGCTCCGTTCATTAGTTCCTTTAATATCATTCGCCTTTCTCCCGGCAGAATTTTTATTCTGACTAAGTCAGCGTCTCAATAAGACCGTTCCTGCTCCATCTACTCATTCCTTAAGAAAATGAAAAATACGAATCTCTTCCAGCAGTTTTTTTTATGATTAAAGAGAAGCGTTATTGAGGATGATTTTTGCATTATTCAGAGGGAGAGGGGCGCTTGCCTGGCATGGATCTTTGTTATAGGAAAAACGTGTCGCCTTGATCGCTGACTTTGTGTGCAACATGACACCCTCAATGAATACAAATTGAAAGCATACGCTTTCATTAGGCGATCACGGAGCCTGGATGGAAATTTGTTCTTCTTAAAAAGAGGCTAACAGATCACAATGAGCAATGCAATGGCGTCAGTTATTATTGGCAGGGCTGATTTCAAAGGGAAGTTTAGCTTCTTATTCAATGTAAAGGTATTCACTTAATCCATTCTATTTTAAGAAAATGCACCAAGAAAATGAAATGAAGTCAGTGCAATGAACCCTAACAATAACGCTATACCTGCAGTTCTTGATAATCAGAAATTGACATATCGAGAGAAACTCGTTCTTCTTTCTTGACGAAACAGAAAAGGGAAAATTGGTGTATAATAGTTGTTCAGGCGTTATTGCGTAATGATTATTTTCTCCTTATACATTATGCCACATCCTCCGAAGTGCAACGAAGGCGCTTAAGTAGTCTGTAATTTGCGTACGAATTAATTTTGATAACTCCCCCATCTTCAATCGCACTCTACCTCATCGAAGCTTGAAAGTTTTTACAATCAGACGGTTTTATGTACAAGTCCAAGTTTCATGCTGATGGACTGCTGCACTCACACTTACAATACTCAAGGCACATTTAGTGCTTATGACACACACACATACATGCAATACTAAGGTCCATCACATATAGCACTTAGGTCACTCCCGTACAACACAGAGGACGGGCAAAGTAGGTGTCAAGTTTCCCGACCGGCATCGCGGCAATGATGCCGTCATCGAACGTATCATATTGACATGCTAACCGGCAATAAGGCGATCATTTGCAGCCTAAGTCTGAGCCTGCGCATTATGAGGCTCAATTGCCTTGATGAACTGACTCAAGTGTCACGTGTGCCGATACCCTCATTAGATACGGCGCATCGCAGCTTCAATGGAAGCTACGCGACGTCGAAATGAAAAAGCAAATAGCTGGAGTATATGCGTGCGATGTACAGGCAATATAGCTATAACAGATTGTAAGCATCTGTCTGTACCTCCTTCACCATTTACGGCTACGAGCAGTGTAGCCCTGTAAAAATGCAGTAGTACGAAATGAAAATACTCATCATTATCATAGAATTGAGTTTCTGCTTTTCATCTCTCAAACAATCAAAAAACAAAGAAAAAATTTACTTCCTTATACATTTTGTTATCGATCTAGGCTCTCAATGAGGTAATGCGTACTTTTTAAATGCGTACTTTTGGCCTCTCAAGAAGCTTATTGGTTCAAGACTGAATGCAAGATTTGAACGGAGCTTTCAAGTTATTTTTCAGAGCATCACAGCTAACGGCAAAGGGCATACCTCACTGCACTTGCAGCTAAACACAATACCTGTCTGGAGGAGCTCCACAAGGACAATTGAAAGTATATAAATAGGTATATTATTCCAAGTTTAATAAATAAGGAAATAAGAATAGATATGAAAGCGTAATATATATGAGTGTTTTTGGGTAGGAATTATTATTTTTAGCTTTAACAACTCGAGTCACTTGTGTCCTAATGTAAGATATCTTCACTAATGCATGTGTAAGCACGATAAAATAAAACATTTTGCAGTTCAAGAATGCCGCAGCCTACTCAGCTATAGTTACCACTTCCTTCTTTTTTACTCCCACAACCCTTTACTGCGCAAGTTCATGTTTAGGCGACATTCGTAGTAAAGTAATGACTAATGTCGGCGTCACGAAAACGGAGCTTTATTTTTGAGCTCAAATGCGTAAGTAAGTTCAGCCAATAGGTCGACCCCTCGTTAGCGTCCGACGTCACCAGAACATTTTGAGGCCACATTTTGGGGCGTTTTTTGTGGAGAAATACGAGCCGCTGTGACGCTCATTAATCAAAAGCACTAAGACCGCGTCCCCTCGCATGGCTTGCGAAATGCATCCCGTCAACGAGGCTGAAATTTATTTAGTGGTTCACCCAAAGCATAAAAAATCAAAGAACCCTAGTCAGGTGAGCCGTCAACGAATGTAGCTGCTAACGACACTCGGGACCCATGATAGATCCATGGAGCTCCACGCTTCTGCTGACTTTTGTACCCGTTTATAATGGAAGGGATGGGCACCTTCATTCGAATGACGTTATTGCACCAATGATAACGATAAAATAGCAAGTAATTCCCTGATAGCAAGAATTCATCCTGCGATGTGTAGAAATCCTGTGCAGTGAATTAGGGTAATCGCATGACTTCGCTAACAAACACCTGCTGCTGCTGCTGGCGGTGACATCTTGAAAGCCACCATAGCGATGAATTATGAGGGCAGAGCAAGAGGTGCCCACAGCACGGAACAAATGTGAACCAGCGCTCCGCTGGGCGAGATAAATGAAAAATTGTGGTCATCATACATCGTTAATTCATCTGAAAAATCGACCTGGAGTTTCAAAGTAGAGTTTCATGCTGAACATAATAATCACGAAGGAATTTTTCTGTTTCGTACTTTTTACATTAGGGCTCACTCATCAATGTGACCGACTTGACATACACAGTACCCGCAGTCGTTTTCATCATGTTTGCATCATGCAAATACGGTTGCAGTTATGAAAGGATGGCTCGGATAAATTCGAATTGCGCGACGTGTACACGAAAAGTTCGTTAGCTCTCAGAAGTAATTGATGGTAGAAGACCGCTTGATCATTTTCTACAATTATTGTATTTGTCACATTTTTCATTCTTATTTGGAGATCTCACGCAATGAAGCCCAACCGCAACATCAAAATTTCACAGATTTCTCTGATCGTCATAAGCCAATTCTGGCACCTCCAACGATCCATCTAACTTAGTTTCGTTGTAAATTCACCGTACGAAATGCAGCGTGAAAAATACTATCATTCGCAGCTGCATAAACTTGGAAGGACATCACAGACTCTTGTTATAAATTGGAGAGCAAATGAGACCTCCTCACGTGAAGTTGGGAATCCCGTTGCTCCCATCACAGTTGGACTGGTGAAGTTTCACGAAAACGGAATTTGAGTTTCAAACAGATCATTTACTTTGATTACAAGGCTGCCTATCTTACCAGCCAACGTTGCCCTAAGTGACGTGTTTGAAGGACTGTTATAAAATTAATTGTGAAATATTCATTGGTTAATTGTTATATAACACTATGTGAAGGCCTGTTACTGAATAAACTCAAGATATCAATAATTGTGTACATTTCTAAATCCATTGATAGCTTGTGAAAAAAGGCGCTAATTTTATTTTATGTTAAAAAAAAGTTTGATAAATGAATGTAAGTAGAAACGCTCAAATTTGCATTTTTTCATGATAATGTAAGTTATTTTAAGTTCTATTCTTGAAGCTTGTACCAATACCTACTCATAATTACCAGTTCAAAATAAAATGACATTCCCCACAGAACTTCAGGCACCGACAAGCAATAAAAGGATGCGCTTTTGATGTTCCCGGTAATTGGCGCGACATAAAACTAAAGTAAAAACTTGAGCACTCATCAGGACTTGACAATGTAAAAACACCAAAAAAGCAAGAGCCCTCAAGGAGGCCAGTTGCACCGCCTTGGTGCGCTTCTTCATCAGTCCGCTCGGATATCACCTCAGCAAAAGCGCACGGAATTTCAGTTTCTAAGCCCAGCTTGCGTAAGTAAACGCGCAGTAATTTCGGGCCGGAGGCCAATATATTGACAATCTGAGCGTCTCCCGAAGGTCTCGTACCCAAATAAAGATTGACGCTGATTGATCCCACGGGAAGAATTTTAGGCGCACCTGAAAATCTCGCGGCAAAATGTATCGAGGGTGTCTGAGCAAAGGAAAAGACAGGGCTCTTAGATGCGGAGTGGGAGCAGTGGGAGGGGGAGGTGTGGGAAGCGTGGGAGTTAAGGAAACTGGGAGAGCTTTGGGAAGTGGGGGAAGTCGTGAAAAGTGAGAGCTGTGGGTGGTGTTGAAGTTGGGGGAAATGTGAAAGTTGTGGGTAGTGTGCAAGTGTGGGGAGTTGTGGGAATTGTGGGTAGTTGTGGGAATTGTGGGTAGTTGTGGGAATGTGGTAGTTGTGGGAAATGTGTTAGGTGTGGGAAATGTGAAGCTGTGGTTGGTGTCATGATGATATCTAAGTTAACTTAAGTTAACGCTAGCTGCACGAAGAGAAATAGCGCACGTCACGAAGAAATACGAATGACATAAGATGAGTAATAAAGCCTAAATACTGGCAGGCACACATGCAGGTCGTTTCGCATCAGCCTGTAAATAAAAATGATTAGAGGGTACTCACAAAGTTTCGGATCCGAGATGCACAATCCATCACCACATTTTCAAATGGGTTCATTTGCCAAGTGAATTCTTTTTGGTGACAGTACGTTTTTCCTTGAACAAATTTAAGGGACAAAATGCGCTCATAGAAATTCCAAAATATACTTGCACAAATTCTGCCCCGATGCGCAATAGCTATCCACAATATCACGCTATTACAGCTTAACTAATTAATCACTTACTTCACTATAACCTCATGAATTGGCAGGCAAATTATCTCCATCGGAACAAAAAAAAAAAAAAGAGCTCGAGCCTTTGAAATGTTGAAGTGAAGGACCGTGGGCTTTTGCACCACTGATTACTTGTTCCTAGTACAAAGGAAAATTTATCTATACATATTCAGAAAAAGCTATTTACCACTAAGACAACACTCAGAGGCATAACTGGAACAAGGCACTGCATGGCTGTCTGTTCTCTAAATGCGCCGATACTACATTCGCAGGCAGGAAAGAGGAGCACAACACGGTTCGAACAACACCGTACACAATTAATTCCTTAGTTACGCAGCTGATTTCGCAGTTCTCCTAAGGCGCTACTTTAGATGCTCGTTCAGTTTTGCCTGTTTCTGAAATTCGACGTCAGTTTTTCTATCGATCACTTAATTAAGGTGTTCCGAATCGCTATTCACTTTGAAAGTGTGAAAGACTCTCGGTAAAATTTACTGACAACTGTGCATCTCTTTTACCCGAATTAAGAAGAAATAGTTTGAAAGATCATCCGAATGTAAGGTAGCAAGAATAAGAGCTGCTTGATATTCTCACTTTACTTTAGGTTTATATTCCCATAGATGCCCATTTTAATATTTTGTAACTATATATTCAACGACCTCTTGTGTGATCAACTGTACAATGATATCTACATGTAATTAAACTTTATTTTCATCTCGCCAACTCATCCTGTACATTTCAAGTCATAACACGTGTTCCCTTTTGGATCTGCGCGATACACCTCCATCCTCATCAGAAGAGTTTGTCCACTCAGCTGCTATCTCCTCCACTCTGCGTTCCAGAAGCACTTCTCATGCTTAGTTGAATCTTGACTCTTCCATTTAGGGTCAGCCAGTCATTAGCCTTCCTCCTTAGTCCGTCCTTGAAAGAAGCAATCTGCACCGATTATTATTTTACGAAGGTTCTACTCTATTGACCTCGCTCAGACTCCTTCCATTCAAATAGAGAAAACTGTGTAGTCCTATTATCTCAGAACTATCTTAACGTCAAGTTAACGAGACGTTTATTCTTCCTTCACGAGCGCCTGTATTTTATTTCTGGCACCACCTGTGTAAAAATTGGTGGCATCGCAATGTAATCTATTGCTTCTCGGGCGATGGAAGCTTATAGAGCATGGGCGCGCGTGACATGTGCATTTATTGTACCTTATACAATCAAATGATAATATTTCATACTTTTCCCGTGAACACTCCGCCACAAAGTTTTCCACTTCGCGAATCAAGTTTGTAAGTTAACGGCCAAGGTTTTTGAGGTAATTTCATCCAAATTTATTATACGTGCCATATGTTCATTCAAATAACGCTTTCTTGTGAGCACCAATTTCGAAAAGTCACGAATAAAATATTACCAGATTTATGGTTGTACTTCATAATATTCCAGGGTTGACAAAAAAACACACTCAAAACCCCAAAAAACACCAGTCTAGTGGGTTGTTTAAAATTTAAAGTAACATGAACGCACAAATCTGGGCTGAAGTTTCATGCAGGTTGTGGGAAATTCCACACAACTTCGTTTTCAATCAACAAGGAACAAGAAGTTAATAAAGTTTTATTCATTTATTAAAAAGCCATTCAAGGTAGATATACCTTTAGGCTTTCGAAAGCAAACACATTCGTGTCCGTTGATAGTTTTAAGTTTTAAGTTTCAAAGTTTTAATAGTGTGCGACGGTTGCTCAAGAAGATTAGGAACGATGCTTCGCAACGTCAAGGCACAGAATAAGAAACCGAACGGTGTCTCAGCAGGGCAGCGTAGGTATGCTCAAAA